>QVRM01002722.1:252500-293199 GCA_003439945.1 Dermanyssus gallinae
ATATATATATTTATCGGATGTTTCAGCGTAACCTTAACATTTCGCGATAGTATTTCTTATTGATCGTAAAACCAGAAATCAAACTTTTGTGTAAAATAACTTCCTTGTAGTAAAACAAAATTGTCGTTAATTGATTGCCTGCTCTGTCTGAATTTCGTGGATTACCTTTGCCCTTGAAAGCATCATTGGGAACATTGGGTTTTGGTCTTAATGTAGTAACCATATACTCAAAACTCGTCTCCTGTAATCACTCTCTAAAGCAATCCTGAGTCTTATTCTACCGCCTGAAAGTTGATTCGGACAGTTTCCGATATGCGTTCATTTGCTGAAACAAACTTCGCTGCCAGGCTTCTGACGCATAAAATATTGGTCAATATTGTTGCATCTGATCTACAAGATATCTCCGATTCGTCAGCTATCTCTCAAATAGTCAGTTGGCGATCTTTGAAAACGATGTCACGACTTTTCAACGCTTTCTTCTGTTATGGATGTCAAAGGCCTTCGAAGCGAGGGTTATTTTTGGTCTCCATACGTCCGTCACGAAGTCGGTTTGTAACTCAAAACTTGATACGAGTTCGTTGCTCTTTCTTTCTCCGCTCCTTAAAAAACGCCGAGCCTCGTTTTTTAATTTCTTAAACATAAAATCAAACAAAAAAGTCGTCACCGATTGACGCAAAAATTGGCCTGTGTTTAGCCGGCGCTTCGAATCAAAACAAACCGGAATACCTTACTGGGTTCGGTGTGACGGCAAAATGGAAAGTAGTTTGTCATTAACATTTGTGTACATGTAATGACTATAAACATCTATGCATACACACAGAAGCATGATCATCTAACTGGAATCGAACATCCCAGCATACCAGCAGTACAACCTATGCATCTGTAACCGCCACCACGTTAATATGTTGAATATTACGTGATGGCGGTTATATATATTTATATATATATATATATATATATATATATATATATATATATATATATATATATATATATATAATATATTACATAATAGTAATATATTATAATACTGTGTCCTGTGCGGACGGGCTACCTGTCTGTCGGGTGTAGATGAGCCGTCATGCACTACCGCCATACCATCCACCAACGTGGTTCCTCTTGATGGTGGTGTAGCAACTTTTCCTCGTTCCAACATCATGCCTCGCCCCCCTCATCCTCGTCACCCCTATGCGGGGTCTTAGCTGCCGGAATGAGGCGTCACAGTGACAACTTGCCAACAAATGAAATAAACCGTCGCTTGATAGCGACAAGGACGCTGCTGGCACTCATCTAACAACACTGGAGCCTCCGCGCACCTCCACGCCAGAATCAGAGTGCTGTAGAAAACTAGAGGCGGCACTTCAAACTGCCGCAACCACGACAATTCGCACCACCCACCAAATAGCAGCATCAAAAGTCTGCAATGTTTTTCCAATTTAAGCCATTCATGCTGCTTCGACTGATATAAGAACTGTGCCGTTTGGTCACCGTCCACCGAAGGTCTCTCTAGTTCTCCTCTATCCTCTGTCGACTCGCTCAATTTGCGTCGCTCGAATCACAAGGTTTGGCACGCAGGTTTCACGATAGAGAGAGAGAGAGAGAGAGAGAGACAGAGGGCGCGCGCGAGAGTCGGGAGTCAAGGAGGTCACGTTCCCCATCTGGACGGCCGCCCATCCATCCGGCCGCCCGCGTATCGTGCCACCACCACCACCACCGGCTGATGTGGTGGGTACGTCACGGTCATGGGCCATGGGCTCAAGCCACTCGCGGTAATTGCTCTCGACAAGCTTCCCCTACACCGGGAGCCCTATGTTGGACGCGCTCGATCGACACAAGCGTTGCTTCAGTAATCAAGGCGGGCAACGTTAGGTGGTGGCGAACGCCAGCAAGCCAGCCATGCACATCGCATGCGTACGCAAGAACGAAGATTCGCTAAAACCACACTAGGCTTACTACTACCATCACCACCGCTGCCGCCGCCTACAACACGGCCAGTGCGCTCTCACTTGCTATTCGATGTTTTGCATCATCTAATCGTATTACGCCAATGACGGTTACGAATAACCAAAACGGCTAAGGTAAACAGAGAAGCACATCGCTTTCTCTGCGTCATTCCTTCCAGCGATTAGTACGACTCGAACGACAATAGCACGTGCAAGAACGAAGTTCCCCTGAATGCGAGCAGAAGAAATAGAGAGTTTCCGCTGACCAAAGCATAAATGTCAAAAGCTGGGTAGTGCTCAGTATAATAATGACTGAATGATGATATATATATATATATATATATATATATATATATATATATATATATATATATATTTATATGGACTGGTCCAAACTTTATTTAAATAAGACGAATAAATACATAAAATGTATATGCATATTCCGTAGGCAAGTGAACGCAGGCGTACATGCATTAGCAGGAGGCTAAGCTAAGTGAGCCAGTCTATTGAGATTCGAACACGAGGTGTGCAAAAAATGTGTCTTCATCACCTGGCGGGCTGTTCGGCCCGGGTCGACCCGCCGTCTTAGGCGGGTGGCCTCAACCAAAAGTGATGGGGAACCACCGGCCATAACAAGATGGAGACGAGAGAATGCAACCGACGGTATGTGATCATCAACTCAGTCCGGTGATCGAGATCGACACAACAACAACAACAACAACAACAACAGTTCATATTTGCACGCTGGTCAATGAACAAAATGATTATTATTTCGATCTACTAAGTGTTGTACTATTAAATTGTGTCTTGCTTTGCATACACGCAGCTATTCCCAACCAACGTAACATGCCATTCAACACATTCAAAAGCTTGCCCTCAAAATGCGTAATTTGGTTGTACGCATGCCGAAAGCTTAGAATTAAACATAAAGGCTGTAAGCGCTCAGGAAACTTTTGACACGACGCAAACCGGCCAAGCAAAAGGTTTGCTGGAAAGAATACAGCTGGAGAGAATATGATCCACGACTGCGACTACTACTACTACTACTACTACTACCACTACTAACTACAACGATTCTTACAGTACAATAGCAGCTCTGAAAACGTTGCGCCGCGTGATTTATTCGACTTTGCCAGGGTGCCTGTGCAGGCCGCAGGCCCATGCCACAGGGTCATAGGAACAACACAGCGATAGTGACGATGGGCAGCGACAACAATGGAGGAACCGAGACAACATCGTAGCAGAGCGGCAGAGAGACCAGCTCGAGGTAACGAAGCTGACCAGTCCTGCGGTCCTGTATCGCGCCCATCAGGAAGCGGCGGTGCATCTGTCGGTAAAGCGCGCTTGATCTGCCAGTCGCTGTTAGAACATCTTCTCAAATCGTGTTCCATTAGAAGCATTTATTTCATTCAGGCCACACAATGGCCTTATCTATTGGCCACTAACTACAATCAATAGACGATACAGCACAGCAAACTACGGCACCGCAACAAGTCGACAGTATGCCACACTTGCTAACCAAATGTATATTTTTCTGTTGCCGGATATACATACTGTTCCTTACCATCGAAAGATCATATATTGTACAGTGGATATATATATATATATATATATATACACACGGTTTCCCGACAGGACACTATCACCGCCTTGTCGTTCTTGGTTCTCGCATTCAATAGCGTGTGCAATTTTTGCCCAATAAATTAGACCACTTCACGTACAAATGATGTTTTGTCTCGCGTTTGCGACCGATTTATGTAGTCTCATTGAATGTACTCGATTCCAAACAACGTCTTTCAAAAATGTTTTAACGAGCGGGGAAAATTGTGCCACAAGTGTATTGCAGCACGCGCGGCTGTTTTTAGGGGAACAAAAACACTTTGGAAGATGATTATAATTAAATATTCGTTTTTTTATAAATTTGTATGAGAACTTTTTAATCTGCTTCGTAGTTCCGCTACAAAGGTGCTCTGGTAAATGAACGATCCAACATCTGTTGTGACATTGTGAAAAGAGCTTATCTCCATAGACGTTCATCACCTTTTATTTACTAATAGTATCAGTATTAGTAGTAGCGTAAGTGTGTATTATATTACTATTCATTCATTTTGGAAAGTTTTACACTGGTTTACATTTTACTAGCGGTGTTTCTATCTGTGTGTACGCGGTTTGTGTCGCGGTTATCTGTGTGGTTTTATACTAGCGTAATCAGTAATCCGTAAAATTATATATTTGGCCATATATACAGCTCACTATAGACTTTTTTTCATAATAAAGGGCATCAATGCGTTCAATTTACAAGTGACACGAATGCGCGTTACACAGAGACAAGCACTATCAATTCATTAATTTTCTTAATATTAAGTACCAGCATAGTATTTATTGGTGATGTCAACTTGTATACAATGCTGTGTGAACTGGGTATCGCTTCAACAATGTTCGAAATGTTTGACAACAATTTGCAAAGCGGATATATATATGTAAACAAAAATGGAAAAAGTGGATCTGTTTTGGAGGACGAGTAAACCCCCACATAAGTTGAGCCAAGGTGACGACAACCCCAAATGGAAGAAAGACGGCCAATCTCAAGCAAATACAGCCAATAACAAGACTGCCCTGCAAGCTATGTTGGGCTCTCGAACGCGCATAATGTCAGATGTGCGAATCTACGAAGGTGGGGACAAAGAAGATGACGAGACTGATACCAATATCGAAAAAAAGCGTTAAATGGCCACAAAAATGAAAAAGAAAGACAATAACAGCAAATGGAAGGCACTGCTATCCTTCTCTCAAGGACAAGTGCGCAGCAAAAAAGACCTGTCGCCTTCACGACCTTCCCCGAAGATCCGAGTTCGAGAGAGACCTCCGAACGCCTGGAAAGCCTAGAAGACAGATGGAATTCCAAAGCAGAAACTCTCGCAAAATGATTGGAACTCCTGAGAAAGAAACAATTTTAAGGGCCCCTCTAGGAGAACCTTATCAAATACCCCCAAATCAAGCGAATCACGATGCAGATTGCCAGAAGAAGCTAGAACTCGCGCTAGAGAAAGCAATGAACATTGCCGAAACGGAAGCGCTGGTAGACATTATTGAGCTTATCAAAGAGGAATGACCTCAGCCTGTATTCAAGAACATACGTTTTGTCTTTAACAGCATAATGATTAAAAAACATCAGAGTAATGTTTGTCACCGGAAGATCAGAGAAAGACAAGGCAATGCTGAAATTGCAACTTTGCCGCCTGCGGCCTGGCAAAGTTGCAGTTCTAAAAAACTGCGCACAGCTTAAATGATGATCCGGAAGACGAATAATCCGCGGATGACCCTGCAGCTTCGTCGAACGCATTGGCAATTGCTGACCCCAAAGATTCAGCAGAAAAGTCTTAAGACGCTCTCTCAAAAACACTAGAAAATGGGCATAGTCTTCAAACTTAAAACTCTCTGGCCTTGTACATTTCCCCCGAATGGAAAGAATATACAATTCGAAATTTAATAGAAGCATGCTGCGGAAAAACGGGCTGTTAGGATAACATCACAAAAGACGGCCTGTGCCGTGCGCAGCGAGTCACTCTGTCTCCACCAGAGAAGCAGAAAGAATCAATATCTCTCCTCATAAAGACGGCTAAGGAATGCTCCTCACAAGATATAATTAAAAACTACGCCCCTTTGTCCACAAACAAGAGGCAGGGGTTAAAAATGCGAACAGTCACCACAGGTAAAGGTGGCGATATTTACATGAGAGTTGTGGAGGAAAAACAGGAAGTGGTGCAACGTTTACTGATGTGCTGCGGCAGGAAACAGGAAGGAATAGACACTAGAAGATGTACCGGCGCTACCATGACTGTCGTTTTCAGAGGTATCGACCCGTTCCTAACGACAGATATAATTAAGAATGAGCTGTGGGGAATACTTAAGATCCACGAAGTCTCCTACATCAGAACTAAAGCTTCCAGGCCAACTAAGATTCGGGCCGGCTGGGAGAGGCTGGTCAGAGCATGCCAGGTTATGAACAGAAAAATTAACTGTCGGAGTGTAAGGAGTGGGTCACTATCTCTACATTCTAGAAGTGTCAGGAACTGGGACACACAGTCAAATAATGCAAAAACAAGAACGCCGTTGCACGGAGGAGCTACAAATGCGACAAGAAGGAAAACTTTGCTAGTGATTGTAAAGAAGAAACCTTCAGCTTTTACATCAGGAATGAGAAAGGGCACAAAGCTCGCACGACCGCATGCCTCCTATATCTCAACCTGCCGCGGACAAAACTGAAGGGGCAGAGAGAAGAAAAGCAGACCAGCAAACACAAGACAAAACACAAAGTGTTGAACAACTCCTAGACAATCTTGCGACGTTGATACTAAACCTGAAACTCGGATATTTGAACTCGGCAGCGGTTACAATCATACGTAGACATAACACTTAGTAACTCTCAGATCACGTGAAACGGTACTTGTAAAGAAACAGCTTACGAATCATCTTTGTGTGGAGACTCACTAAACCTTCAAACTACCAAAAGGCAAAAGGAAAAGCGGCACAAAATTTCCGATAAAGAAATATTCAAGGAGAAACTAGCAAACAAAATGACACAATTCGATTTTCCCAAGACCCCGGGGCAGCTCTAGGCTATCCTCGAGGAGGCGCTGACAAACTAAGTGCTTGCAAGAGCTCCTAAAGCAGGTTCACGAGAACTCATGAAAAAACCATACATAATTTTACGTGGTAAGACAAAATTGCTATACACGAGTGTCCTCGACGGACAGGGAACGTCCGACCTCCATGCTAAGCTTTTCCCGGTGTACGACTCGTTTGAGAGGGCTGCCTACGAGAATACACCTCAAGTAGCAGAAGATGAATTTCCGGTAATCCAGCATTTCGTAGTTCGCCTAGCGGCTAACAAGCTCAAGACGGGAAAACCCCCAGGCCCTGAAGGTGTCCTTAGATGGTTGTCTTCATAATCCTTTATTTGTGTCTGTGAACAGCAGAATGCGAACATACTAGTGACTATGTACGTGGCGACTCTTACGTGCAGCACCAGACTAAAGATGAAAAGCATTGAATACGTCCAAACCTTAGTCTTATATATATATATGTCGCATTTAGATTTTTGCGGCTACCTAAATATTAGCAACAGCGCACTTGCCAATCGCATCCCGCCCACTCACTCTTACTGACTCTGCACGTCAGTTAATGAGCGTCTCTTGTAGCGTTATATATATATATATATATATATATATTAGCACACCTCTGCAGACAAAACTGAGTTAAAGTTGTATATATGAGTAAAGTTAATAATAAAAAGCACAATAAAGTTGTACATATGTGTAAATGTAATAGTAACAAGCACATTCCAAAACCGGGCCATATATTCCACAGAAGCAAAAGTAATGTGAACGTTATCATAGGCTGAGAAAAGCGTATTTTAGAATTAAGTAATGTTGGGTGTTATAAAGACAAAAATATTAGTTCCAGGTATCCAAAATCCAACCGCCTTAAAGAATTATAATTTCGACATACGCAGAAGCATTCCTGCACCTTGAGAAATACAAAGAGCGCGTTCCCTGGATTTACGCCAATAATACACCAACACAGATAATATACCATATTTTTGCGTCTGTGGTTCAATCGAACTAAGCTCTCTTGCCTTGCTGCCTTTCCATGACTGGAATAAACCGCAGGCTACCCAAGTATCGCAGAATCGCATTTGCTCCATTCGTCATTCATGGCACATGCTTGGGCGGGCCAACACGACATTCCTGTGCTATGCCGACCAGAGGCTCAGCCTGAGCTCACGGCGGGATGCCCTTTATTGGACACTTTGTAAGAGACAAGTGACACCGGCAATAATACACATATGAGCGAGCATATGTATCAGTATATTGTCTTTATACGGTGCACACCGGAATGCGGTCGTCGGGGACGTCTTTAGTGCCCAGGTCGTAGAAAAGAACGCAATAAGAATATCGGACGATATGCCAACCATACAGCTGGTTGGCGGGGGGGGGGGGGGGGGGGGGTCGGGGATGGGGTGTGCTGCACCCTCGAAAAAGCGCTAGATGAAGAAGCTCATGGGGCGCAGTGGGTGACATGAAATAACACGTAGATACTATACATATAGGCGTATATGAAAGTAGGGGAGGAAACGGAGCAAAAACGGGCGGCTGTGAGCCCAAGATGACGATGTCTAGCTATACCTTCATCACCAGCTCACCACCTAGTGCTGCGTGCGTCTACTTTAATCGAGTCGCAGTCCCAGGGACGGGCGGCAGGTTTGATCCCATCAAACGAAAACGTTAGCTAGCGTGATAGCGCAGTAGCAGAACGCTAAGCTGCTCACTGTGAGGAGGCTCGTAATGATACCGAACGGCTTCGGATAGACAAACCCATACGCATGGATGTACGACAGGAGCCGTCCGTCGCTGTCGTCATCATTGTCTTTGTTGTTTAGACTGGCGTCGCAGGGACACGTCATCCATAGGACGGGCGGGATTATAGAGGCTTAGCTGTCCCGCTGTTGGAGACAGCAGCGTGCCGCCGCGACAGCTGCTTTTTAGGGCGCACTACGGCAGTCCGTCCCGTATAGCCCCGTCAGTGTCGACCAGTTTCGATACATGACGCAAAACATTGCATTGTGAAACATTGAGATAACCCTTTCCGGGTAGCGCCAATTTATCCCTGCCCTTCGCTGTCCAGTTCCAGATGCATAATATTTCATTTATTGGAACGAGCGTAAGGCATCATGAGTTTAAGTCAGCTACAAACGACGATGCACATAAATGCATATGCATGTGTATATGCTTGTAGCCTTTTTGTTTGGCTTGTTTGGCAAAAAGAAACGAGAAATAAACGGCCTAAGTGACGTTACCGCGTACATATCTCGCTCGTGCTCATTGTCAAGAATTAGCTGCAGGATCAAAAATCCAATTTCAACGTTCTAAACGCACTCACAGGTATATTCACTGACGGGCCGACCGACAACATACTCGCTTAGCGAACCTCTAGCTTCAAATCCAAGTTTCTCCTATTTGGGGAGGAAGCTTTACGCCATGGGTTTTCTACGCTTACCTACAGCGCTAGTCTATTCGGCGCGGGTCACTACGCTGTCCACTCATCGTTCATATCACTGAAGTCACGTTCGCGAGCCAAACAGATGTTGCGAAATAAAGTTTCTCAGCCATGAAGCTCTAGTTTCGTTGACGTGTTGCAGCGAATTTGTGGAGAGGGGCGGCGAAAGATCGGCCCGTAGGCGTCACGTCGGACGACATTGATTGCCAGGTGATACGTAACAGAATACCACGACAGAACGATCTTACTGCCTCCTTCCCTTACCGAGCGTCAGTATACATTTCATCCTGTATGTGCTGGTGCTGCTGCTGCCGCCTTTGCTGCGAGCCAGCCAATTTTCGACAAAAAAAAGACACGCGCATGACAGAAACGTGAACCACGTACGTCTTCTCGCGGCCCGGTGTTCATATTTCCACAATTTTTCGTAGAGACGGTACGCCTAACGATAGCATCTACTGACTAGATAGAACTTACGAACTTATGGTACGGTGACTCAATACGGCCTGAAAATGGTTTGACGATGTTTGCTGTATGTCAACACAATCTGGAAACGGAGACTTCCATTATCTAGTTAGGAGAAGTTGGGAAGAGGCGACGGCCCGTGGCTGCACACGTCACGCCTAGGAGACGGACGAATTGCTACATCATATACGTACTGCATGTTTATCTGCCACAAAATAATAATAATAATAATAATAATAATAATAATAATAATAATAATAATAATCATAATAATAAAGTGGGCTCATTCACGAGGCTGCTGCTGCAGTAGTAACAACAGATCTGCCACTAGCAAGACGGTGCTTTTATTTGGCATGTGACCCGATATGCGTGCTCTGGCGAAACTGGCTGGCACGAAGTTCAGCCAAAAAAAAGACATCGGAGCGGCGGAGTAAAACATCGACGTAGTGTGCAACAAGTGCCGCACATTATGCAACCGTATTTACATACTACATATAAGCGTTGGCTATGCATCATACGTGTACAGCTAAATGTGCCAATGACAGTCACATATGAACGCGTAATGACAACGCGCGTACGCGCAAGTATTCAAATCTTAGGTAGACCTGCAGCTGCCTGTTTGCAAACTGGACGACCGCTGCTTACGTCGACGCAACGTATTTTTTTCGGGATTATCATTATGTGCATCATCAATAGCAGCAGCATAATCATCATTACTTTTTTTTAGTCACACAAGTCAAATAGGCTTTATTTATCAAATCATATTACAATATTGCGTAAGTGAACGTGTTAATTTTCAGCCTAGAACAACTCTGGTCTGCACTATTCGTCAAGCGATCCCAAAATTGAGATCGCGTTGCCCCGCTAGACATCAATGGAAAGTCTCTGGCGTAAGAATTGTGCGGCTCTCTTGTTCCCAGTAGTTATCTTCAAACGTTCGCCCAATTTAGTAAGTAGTCTCTCTGTCAGGGGGCCCGGTGGTCCCAAGGTCTCGAAGGCCACTGGGCTGAAGTTATGGGCTCTTATCAGTTCGGCGAATTTGTTCATCTTGTTCTTTTCTGCCAAGGTCGCAGCGTGACCCGCTCTGAAGTGAACCGAAACCGACCACTGAGGAGAAAGTGAGTCGGTTACGGTGGCGTCCCATATGAGGGTCCGGCCTCGTTCAAAGTCGATGAGAGTCATCCCGTCGGGACGCTTGGTTAGTCCAGTGGGTTCTAACGTGCTTGGGTAGCCTTCCGTCCTAAGGGCTCTTGCTATTGTGTCATTAATAGCCGCGTGACGTGGTCGACGAATGATTGCAATCATCAACCTTGCCACCTCACCATTACAATCGAGTCAACAGCAGGAGCATCACCATGATTATTATTATTATAACCATCATCATCATCATCAGCATCGCCGTCATGATGAGTAGCGCTTGTGAAGCTGTACGAGAAGAATTTGCATAAAGAACTAGGCAATTTGTGAAACAAACCCACAAACTTATATATCCCAAGTGCCAGCTGCTGCTGCTGCTGACGAATAGTAACATTACGGGCACATCTATCAAATCAAGGCGTGCATACATAGCGTCGCTCAGTCACATACTTGTACGCGCACATGTGTAAATGCATTGCATGAACGCGGCGGCCGCAGCTACCGCTGCCGACGACAGATAGAAGGAGAGCCGGTAGCCGATTGGGGCTGTTACGTCTGTTGTACGGCGCTGTGGCGCCGGTCATTAAGAGTTGGAGAACAACAACTCGCACCGGCGACTCGATGGCACAAAATATGCTTGTGAGTCATACACAGGAGGACAGGTCTTCGGCAGTACAGCTACACGAACACACACACACACACCCAGAGCGCTATCTGCAGCAACAGCAGCAGCAGCAGCAGACGAAACAGCGGCAGCGACGGTAGCGGTAGCAGCAGCAGCAACATAATGATGTTCTCCGTACAGCTCGTCGTATCCGTAGGGTTCGCGCGGTCGACGGCGGTCGAGACGCGACACCACGAACAGAAGACGCGAAACGACGCCTTTCGAGAGAAAGCCGCACGTCTAGCGTCGTCCAAACAGCGAGCTAACAGCGCAAAGCAGTAGTACTTCGAAGTACTTCGCCGTCGTTCGAATGCGACGCGCAGCCGGCGCACATTTAAGCACGGCTCAAGAAGTACCGTGGCGTGTCGCCGTTTCTCATTGCTGGACAAACTAAAAGAGAGTGAGTGGAATATGGATACATAGGAGACAGGAGAGAGAGAGAGGGGGATAGAAACGAGAGCGATTGAGAAAAAATTATATATACATATATATATATATATATATATATATATATATATATATATATATAGAGAGAGAGAGAGAGAGAGAGAGAGAGGGCGAGAGAGAGATGGGGGGGATGGGAGGGCGAGCTGCTTGCCTCCAATTCAACAATGAGCTTGCTGGCTGGCCGTGGCTGACAACGACAGGCGGAAAGAAAGAGGCCCCGAAAGGGGTGTGGGGGTAAAGGGTTGATGGCTTGAAAAACGGAGCCGGACGGAACAGACAGTTGTGTACGCCATTAGGCGTAGGCAAGTTTGCAACTCGCATACCGTTGCACTAACGCAACGAAGCTAATCGACGAATTCGACAACGCATCCGTTCGATTGTAAGTCCGTACGTGCACATGTATGAACGAGCGTGCATGTACCAAATGAGGTGTCGATTACATGTCCGGCATCGATAAAATGCGTTGGGGGGAGTATACGACGACAGCAATAATAATAATATTTATTCTTATTATTATACGCGCCTAATACAGCAAACTGGGAGTAATCTTGACGGCCTTCGAGAGGAAACGCGTATTGCCATACCTGCGGGAGGGAGCCTTGAGACGGGGGATAGGACGTGCAGGGTCATCGATGTGGTGCCGCAGGGCTTCATTTTCCGACCTCAGCCCGCGGTGATGACCTGGCCCACGTGGTAACTGCCCGGCAAGAGGTAACTCTGGAGGAGGCAGCCAACGAGCGCTAGACGAGGTTATAACCTGAATAAAGGCACACGATATCAGGCTCAAGAAGACCCAAGCACTCTGAATCACTGGCAGTAAGATATTAAGAGAAATCTCTATCACCGCGGCTGGCCCCTTGGTTAAAATCGAGCGGGACGCGAAACACCTTGGAGAAATTCTAAATACGGGTCTCGGGGAATAAGATTAGCTACGCTATGCAAAAGGAAAAGTCCAGTAAGTATCTCAAAATCTCGCTTAACTGATGCCTAGAGAGAGGGCAGCGTCGGAAGATTAGAGAAGGCTTCTGAAAACGGTGGTACAATCTTTCGCACTATATGCGACTCTGGTCTGGGCCGGTAAGGCGTTCCGGGCAGCCCAGAACCGGCACAAACTCAGCTCGATTCAGAGGACCATGGCCATAAGGGCGAGTCGGGCCTCCACTTCGACAGAGGCCATCCTGGTCCTCGCCAGAATGCTTCCCTGAAATCTGCTGACCAGCGAAACAGGATCAGAGAACAACTTGGCCTTGCAGGTCTCAGAGGCGCAACAATGGCAAGCTGGCATGATAGTAGGGAGCCGGTGGAGCACGGGCAATTGACCAAGAAACTCATACCAGAGCCTGGTGGTGCGGCTACAGCCACGTCTGAGAAAGGCGCACATATTAGCCTTGGAAGAGAGGTGGAGGAAAAAGAGGCATCACATAATTCTGTCATGAGGCTGAAGATAAGCCCTGAACATGGCAAGAAAAAAAGGCAGCCCACGCCCCAACAGGGCAAGACGAAACGAGGAGCCGAGGAAGGGCGGGGGAAGAGAAAAGGGTGCAGCTAGGCCATCAACGCGGTCTTGACGGGCTCCTTTGGACCAGAACACAGGTGAGGCACATACAACGCTATAGAAGTGAGACTTCTCCCTCACGGGGTCGAAGAAATACCACACAATTCAAAGTCTGGAGGGTTGTGAGTCCTACTCTAGCTGCTGACAGCTTCTAGCAACGTAAGTGCATCATGCATTCCCGAAACCTAGCATTGAAAAAAAAACTTTTGAGAACATGTGCTAGTGAGCTGACTACGTAACTATAATATCGCGCATACAAACCGTCATAATATTTATAAACACACGAGTGACCTGGTTTCTGAAAGGCCGCAGTCTGGCGGAATGTGCGGTGATAACCATGGACTACGAAACGCACTACTATATGTGTATTTGATCTGCCTATTCCATTCTACTCTCGGTTTAGATATTTACCCCATTGTGCAAATGCAGATGTTGAGTGTGTGAGAAACATATAGAGTTCAACAATTCAATTAGAGTTGCTCATAGAGTTCAACACATTTTTCATTTTGGCTAAAGATCTTCATGATTCACACTGTCGATTCACAAAGGGTCGGGTAATAAAATAGCTCTGATGATGGTTATTGTAATTACAGTGGTAGTGCTGTTTGCATTGTTGATTGTTGATGACCTCACAAAGACATGGCATCCCTCCGTGTTGGGAGGTTGGCGTATAAGTTAGCGGCTTCAACTGAGTATGACATTTAACAAAACGTTGGGTTGTGTGGGCAACAATTTACTGAATGAATCGCGCTCAACGGGTACAGCGACAGTTCCACTTGGCCCTGTCAACAGCTCCATAGGCGATCAGCAGCGGCGAGTGTGAGACACATCCATATATATATATATATATATATATATATATATATATGTGTGTGGAAAATATTGCGATGATTTATTAATGCTTTACAATACGTTTGCACACTCGGCAGTGCTTGATATATATATATATATATATATATATATATATATATATATATATATATATATACGGCGCTATGTGTACACGTATGTTTGCATGTATGTGGATTCACAAATATGTCTCTATACTTTCGTTGCTTGCTCACCCAATCATTATAATGAATCGGCTTGATTCGACGCTGGTGACAACGACGAGCCAAACATTTGAACCCAATTGCGTAGCGGCAACGAACGCGAACGCAAGAAGACGAGATGAAGAAGCACAGCGACAGAGATTTAGAGCACGAAACGGCAGGCCCGAGACAATTGCGAAAATAGCATATTCCTAGATAGCCTGCTAACAGACACAATTTTCAAACTGCGTCTTCTTCTTGTCGTTCCCGACCCACACACTTGCTTACGTTTATCTGCGTCTCTGCTGCCTTCCCATGCTGCCGGCTGAGTTGCTTGTTGTTTCCGACTAAGTAATCCTAAGTTGTTATTCTTTGTTCTTACATATATATATATATATATATATATATATATATACATATATATATATATATATATATATACATATATATATATATATATATATATATATATATATATATATATATATATATATATATATATATATATATATATATATATACATATATATATATATATATATAGGATGAACTTAAAGCTGGGCTGCTGCGTTTCTCGCAGCTGGAGTCAGAGAGGGCCGTCGCTTTACGCTCTGCAGCAAGCATTAGCGCTCCAACCCAACGGCGCTAGTGGGAGGTCGCTGCGCTTCGAAACAGGCTCACGGTTGATGATGGCGCTACAATCTTGAATAAAGGGCGTCTAAGTGGTAAAAGGGTAGTCGTCGGAGTAGTAGTAGTAGTAGTACTCTAATAGTCTCAGTCCTTGAGTGTTAGATCTGGCCTGGGGTATTGTCTTGCTGTTACTTTCCTCTGCTAAATAAAGCCTGCAGCATGATGAGCACGCTATGACATGGCAAAGCGACGGCATGTGGTAGTTGAGATAAATCGTACCAACAGATAGAGAATAAGCGGGTTCGATTATGTCGTATACATGTAGAAACCCTGCCATCTTCCTCAGCCAGCAGAGACCGAGAGGCGTCAGCCGGGTGTCAAACCTTTAGTATTATTGGTGCTAGCAGTAATTGTCGTAGTAGCAGGGCAGGCTGAAGTTGATTATTATTATTATTATTATTATTATTATTATTATTATTATTATCATCATTATTATTATTATTATTATTATTATTATTATTATTATTATTATTATTATTATTATTATTATTATTATTATTATTATTATTATTATTATTTTATTATCATCATTATTATTATTATTATTTATTATTAGCTCCTCGCGTCTTACCATGCAACTCTTATGCAGGAAATATCTTATTGGGCATGATGCTGCCAACAACATTGGCATCAGGTTCCACACAAGCTGTCCCGGGTGAACGCAAGATCATTTTCCCTCTCATCCTAAGAGAAAATAGTTGTAGTTGCAGTAACAGTAGTAGTAGTAGTAGTCACTAACACTCGCTTGTGGGACAACTGTGGCTGCCCTTTAAGCAATTCCGCATCCCGCAGCTCGTTACGACACGCACTGAGTCCAAGCCTGCGTGCAGCCATCGCGTATTTGGTGGTTGCGCCATTCGGGCTGTATCGGGGCGCCATCTATGTTTTTTTGCGCTTTTTCTTTCTTGTATTGTCTCTTGATTGTATCGATTCGCTTCGCGGTGGCTCAGCCAGCCGGTCGACGTTGGATGCATAGCGTAATCTGTAGTCGTCACCTTTGTCGTCCTGTCGTCCTTTGACTTCGGCGCATTATCGAGTTCGACTGCATGGGTACATGGAAGATGGATTCACGGATAAGGTTTGCCGCTGTATAGCTGACAATACGCGTCCATATTTACTGTTCAGTGTCCCATAGCCACACAAATCACTCTTCTTTGTTTTAAAGGGGTCGCTAAGGAAATCGTAGTAAAAAAAATTAAATATATATATATATATAATGAAAATTTAGTTTTCGGCGGTCGTGTCCGTTTTTCACCTACAAATGCTGCAAACAATATTTTTTCTTTACGAGTTGCTCGTCAGAATGAACGCTCTTTTCCCAATCAATCGAAATCAAATCGAAAACATCGAGAGGATGCGCGCGACAACGCATCTATACTACCACGTGCCTACATGCACCTTTTTTGTTGCTGATAAAGCTGGTTGAAAACAATAAAATAAATCTATAAGTACACACACATGAATAGATGTATTTATCATTCGCTTTTCATGTATATATGAGTACATATAATACCTTTTTTATTAGCATTTTATAGCATGGGCGCTTAGAGCGGTATGATAGTTATGCTGCCGCTTAGAGCAGCATAATCGAGCAGGGTTTTCCCAAAAGACCTTATGGCAGCATGATCAATGACCGTCAACAGAATGGAATATCATCTATTTTTGTGGAGTAAATATTATTGATAGTATCAAGTAAAGGATTATGTTGAACAAGTGGAACTAAATGTCCTAATCATCAGTTTTGCACCGCACTAGGGCTTTCGCTTAATTACATGAGAATATTCAGTACGATTACCTTCAGTCTAGATATCCACAGTTGGTTGAACGTTTAATGACTGTTGCCTGCTGAAAAGAAACTATTCGCATTAACGATTTTCAAATGGCGGCATTGTGCAGAACGGGGTCGACCATAACCGCAGTGTAAAGACGACACTGTGTGGATAAATGGAAGTTATGGACGGTGCATAGACAGTTGGCAGAGCCACATTAGATAGTGGTCCTACCACCCGTATATTCAATGCAGCAGTGGTAACAACAGTAAAATGACACGCCACCTGAACAACGGATATACACTTGCACAGCGTGATAAAGTAACGCACCATCGAGCACGACCTAACTCAATCGACCGGCTGCTCAGTGCAAATCGGTCATTTTTAACCATAATACTAATCACGCCTATGATACTAACGTTATCCGCCCAACAGCGGTGCGGTCAGCCGTGAGTAAATTCAGTATAGATACTGGAGTGGCCAATGGGCCACGGCTCTGACATTAGCAGCAGACAAGCAACTACAAAGGTTTGTCTGCTGCTCGAGCAAGCCCAGCCACCGCTAGAACATTCGTGATGAGTGAGCTTGCTCGAGGCAGACGTCGTCAATTTTGTTGTCGTCGTGTTCGTCGTGGATTTGCCGTCACTTTGCCGCCTGACCATCGCCGTCAGTAATATCTCTATCGTTCTCTCTCTCTTTCTTGACTATCTTTTTGACTATCCATTTTTGTTTTCTCAACTATTTCGTTTAGTTCGTTAGTCACTCCCTCGTTCACTGTATCACTAGTTTGCAGGAAAGGAGACACAACTTCAGCTATTTGCACGCCGTCTGCGGGGCACACGGGCCCAATAGCAGCGTAATGAGCGTAGCTGGAGAAAACTGCTATACCGTTGCCTAGAAACGGGGCGGGCAGAAAGGGCGCTCGTCGAGGAGGAGAAGGAGACACAATCGGGGGGGGGGGGGGTGGGGGGTTGGGGTTACTGGGAAAGACAGCAGCAGCCGTAGGAAACGAGGCATGGCCCCGACACTCATCTCGGCTTCGAAATGGTCCGCCAACGATGACGACAACAACGGCGGCGTTGGTTTGAGCGACAACGATGGTGTTGTCGCCTGTTCCCGCTCGCTTCCCGCCCGCCTCTCCGGCGATTTTTGCTAAATCCATGGCGTTGCCAACATGTTCGGGCCGGCAATCGCCTTTCACCATTTAGCCTCTCCCCCCCCCCCCCCGCCCCCTCCTGTCCCCTCGCCGCCACACACACCCTTCTCTTCCATTGTTACCGATATGCGTACGCAGCGGGCCGTGTTCTCCGCGTCTACTGTTCGACCCTGTGTCAGGGTGACTTCGCAACGGAGAGAAAATGACAACAACGATTACTACTAGTATTAGGCTAGTAGTAGGCTCATTATTATTATTATTATTATCATCATCATCAGCAGCAGCAGCAGTTCGCTCTTTGGAGTTCACTGGACATCCAAACAAGCCCAATGAGGCAGAAGTGGTCACTGTATCGCGCGCAAATACATAGAACAGCCCGTTCACACGTAGGCAGCACAAAGCGTCAATATTCTCCTCGCTGTCACAGACTAGGCGCCGGTGTTTCTCGTCGGACGCATCTGTGGCATCAATATTGAATTAGCGAATTCAACAATCTCACAAGCTTACCTCACACCCAATAGGCAACGTCTTGCCTTTACCGAACTTCATACGCCATGCGGAAATACAATAGCGCCATTCATAAAGCATCGCACCGTTCATTGCTGTCCTCAAATGGAGACAACAACGACAGGCCAGTGTTTCATGAACAAATGCAGATAATCCGCATATGAGACATTGTACGTCGTATGGTAATTTGCAAAGGGGTCGTATATTTTTTTATTGCTAAAATCGTCTGGGAACTTGCATTAGAATATCCTGATTTTCAGCATCTTAGCCCATAACGAGCATCTACATTGTAGGCTGGTCGAGCGTTAACATTATATATAATATAATATATATTATATATTTTTTTTTTTTTTTTTTTTTGGAGAGGCTTACACTATGCTACAGTAGAAATGAGAGCACTTCCATTCGACAGTGTGTGTAGCGGATGGGTGTTCGGAGACCCTACCAAAACGCACTCCCCCTTAGCTCACTCTCTATACCCGATCTCCATAGAAAGTACTATGGGCCATCAGGAGAAGTGGCGAGTGCCACTCGGATCATTTGGCCGGGGTCACTCATGGATTTCCCCAACGTTCGACGTGTCTTGTACTAACACCCGCGAAGCCGCATCATTCGGACTAACGTGATTTTCTGGTGCAGTAGACGGAAATCTTGCTCTCCTGAGCTTTCCCAGGGTTCCTTTTTCTTTCATTACCTCCGTAGCCATAGCTGCTCCTAGCTTCCACCCAGAAGTCGTACCGCATATGTAGTCTACGAACTCCTTAAGGGTTCCTCTGGGGGGATCTGGAATATTTGCTCCTCTTCCGTCTCCCTCATTGGTCCATTTGTTCCTTAGTTTGGCAATTGCTGTGGCTCTAGACTGTTCCAGTGCCTGGCACTTTAGAAGCGTGTGGGTCGAGTCATCCTCCGTTCCCTCTTGGCAATAAACGCAGCTCGATGAGGGAGCTTTTCCGATTCGAAAGAGGTATGTCTGAAAGTCCCCATGTCCCGTGAGGATCTGCGTGAGATAATGGTTTAGTTCTCCCCCCGGTCGCTCAATCCATTGTTTGATGTTTGGGATGAGGGATCGAAGGGTGTGCCCCGGTGCTCCTGAAGGAATGGAGTCCCATTTGGTTTGCCATGCTTCCATTGACTTCTCTCTCTCTACTTCCTTACTGCTGTTTTCCCAGAGTTTTCGCCTTTCCTCCACCTTTAGATCCCAGGGAAGAGCTCCGGCCAGCACGAGAGCAGAGTTTGTGCTAACGGTGCGATACGCCTGGATAATCCTGAGAGCCGCCACTCTCTGAGTGCTTCCAAGGATCCCTCTCGCTTTCTTTGTTTTCAAAGAAGCCTTGAGCCAGACTGGAGACCCGAATAGCGCTATAGATTCGGCCACTGACATCAGCAATCTACGTCTGCATTCTCTTGGTCCGTGAATGTTTGGTAGAATTCTTGCAATTGCATTAGCCGCCTTAGCCGCCTTTGCCGAGGTTATCTTCAGGTGGCCGAGGCCCGTCAGGCTCTTGTCCAAGCGAATCCCCAAGTACCGCGCCTCCTTAACCTGCTTTATTTGCTGTCCTGCCAGGTATAGTCTGATGGGACTCACCTTCTTCCGTCCCGTTAGCAGTATAGCCTCGCTCTTCTCCGGAGCGATTGCTAAGCCGGCTTCGTCCATCCATCTCCTCGTAGACTCTAGTGTTTTATTAGCATTAAGTTCCAATTCTTCTGCAGTCTTTGCCTGAACTGTGATAGCCAGATCATCCGCGTACGCGATCATCTCTACTCCTTGTGGAAGGTTATCCTGGCAGAGTACGCCATCGTACGCTAGGTTCCAGAGCAGAGGACCCAGGATCGAGCCCTGTGGAACTCCTGCTGTCATTGTTAATTCCACTTCACCGTTGAAAACAGTTCGGTCCTCCAGGTATCCTGAGATGACCTTGACAAGATAATGTGGGACTTTTTTCCTCACTAGCGTGTCCAGTATTGTCCTCCACGGGAGGCTATTAAAGGCGTTCCTGACATCTAGAAGTATTGCCAGAAACAGTTTTCTGGTGCAGATGGTTGAACTATGTAAAAGGTCAGCCTTGTCCGTAACTCGATGGACAGCAGTGAGAACTGACCGCTTTTTCCTGAATCCATATTGGGAGTCCGAAAGAAGTCCGTTTTCCTCTACAAAGGTTCTGAGCCTTTCTTCAATGATTGCCTCGTACCCTTTCGCCAGGGTATTCAGTAGGCAGATAGGCCTAAATCCTCCGTTGTCTTTGGGGATAAGGACAACCTCAGCTTGTTTCCAGTTTGCAGGTATTGTTCCCTTTCTGGTTGCTGCAGTGAACACCTGTGCAACCAGATCTGGATACTCCTTAAATAGTACTTTGACTGCCAGGGACGGGATGCCGTCTGGTCCTGGGGCCTTTCCCGGCTTAAGTCTCGCCGCAGCCTTGAGTACCTCTGCTACCGTTATCGGTGGGGGCTCGTCCCCTTCTCCTGTGGGTGCCTCTGGCGTGTTATATTGCTCCCTGTCAAAGCGAGCGTGTTTTGGGAAGAGTTTTTAGCTGATTTGCTCTTGTGGCAATCCTGGCTTTGTGCGTTATCCCTTTATATTTGAGGGCTCCCACAGTTCGTGAGAGGTCGCATCTATGCTTGTATCATAATTGCTTTTCACAATGTGGCTCACATTTTCGCTAGTACCAAAGCTTGAGTTCCCTCTGAGTCTTGTGTGGCTTTTTAGTTACGCTGCTGTGCGTCATCTCTTGCCAAATATATATATGACATCTTTCAAACGTTGTCACCCTCAGCTCTACCCTCATCCGCAATGTGCTGGCTCTCTTTGTATGAACAAGAACAAGAGAGGACTGCCAATGTCTATCAGAAGGGAAGTGTAAATGAATAAACACATTGTCGCATCTGGGCCAACCGAAATTTCACTTGAATTGATGAAGAACCGTTACATGTGCCATATGTGAGTGGCCTGGTTGGAATCTGGTCAAAGTAAATTATTGAACCATTATTTTCCACTCTAGGGTGAATGGCGAGCGTTATCGCAACATTATCGGGATCGATGCGATTTCTGGTTTCAACAAGATGGTACCACGAGCCAGCCGGCGGGACAATTGAGTTTTTAAAAATGAAGTGCTCCAAACGGGTAATCTTGCGTTACGGAGACACTGGCCTCCAACATCTTGGGATTTGGCGCCGTCACATATTTCCTGTGATGTATTTGTATTTGGTTAGAGATTACCATATAATCCGTATTAAAATTTTCTTTTTTAATATCTTCAGCACTCTGAATTTTGATGAATTTTAAATATCTCGGACTATTTTGCAAACATCCAATGTATGTATATTTTTACATGTATTCTATATAATTACGCTCTCTATGTACCTGCGCTTCGTAATTAATACTTAAAACTGGCAAGCAAAATGCAACATATGGCATGTGCAAGAAGTTGGCCTTTGAATGTTCGTTGAAGAAACGACAATTAGTTGTTGTCCATTGTTACACGTATGAGCTTCGCACAACGACAAGTTTTACACATTTCCTGTGATTTCAGTGAAACAACATAACATAAAATCACTTTTATTGTCACATAAAAAGGTGTGTGGTACAATCATCATGGTCACACATGCACTGTTATCAATATCCGTACTTCTGAAAAAAACGTTACTAGTGGTCAAAAAAGCAAGTGCTATTTGAATTTGCATGCGCCCATTTGGCTATCCGCCAAGCAAATAATCTATTCACGAACTCACCGCGGGCCACGGTTTTTGGAGTGATTGATCACTCCTTAGGTTATTGGAGCGTACACAAAAAGTTCTGCTCCCGGAAAGAGTCTAAGCAAACTGCTTCCAAACATACGGGCGTGGATAGCAAGACGGGAGCGGACCTAACCTTCTACTCAATGCAGGCTCTCACGGGACATGGCAACTTCCAGTCATACCTTTACCGAATAGGCAAGGCCCCATCAGAAACATGTCTTTTTTGCAACCAAGCCGTGAAAGACACACCACAACACACACTCCTCAGGTGATAGTCATGGGAAGAGGCCAGAACCATAGCAATTAGACAGCTTCGCGAGAGATGGTCCAGAGCGGGACTCGCCCATCCCGAAGTACAGGACCCGCCGCAAAATAGTATAAAAGAATGCGTGGAATACATCCTGTGGAATACATCGACCCAAACATGGGAATTGGGAGCAGAAGTAGCACAGGAGGTGCTAAAAACAAAGCACAGAAGATGCAAGGAGAGACAAAACCTTTTTGAAGCCGGCACGGCTGAAGAAAGTGCAACTTTGAATCAAACGGGTTTGCAAGGGCTGGGACAAAGTGCGCTTGACAGGTGGGGGAACCCGTGAGTGACCCCGGCCAATTGATCCGATAGGGCACTCGCCACTTCTCCTGATAGCACTGTTCTATGGAGATCTGGGCTATCAGAGAGTGAAGTTTAAGGGGGGAGGTGCGTTCAGTGGGTATGGGTCTCAGCGGCGTAACATCCATCCGCTGGGGTCGAGTCCTACACAGCTCGAGATGGAAAGCAATATTTCATACTCGTAGCGGTAGTGCGTAACTGCATTTGGCCCTCCTCCACAAAAAAAAATTTAAAAAGTGTCTTAACAATTTACATTTGCGTAAATGACGTTGAGGAGATATGTTACTTTACATGAGTAAAAAGTGAGTCAATACAAGGAACAACGTCATCTAACGCGCTTTGAGGACACCAGATCCGGTGTATTACGTTTAACGTTTAACTTTGTCAAGATATTCGATACGTATGATAATATGATATATTCGAGCATGTTCATATGTGCGTGTGCGTAATATAACCCCAAATAATATTAGATGATAATCTGTGGATAGCTGGCAAGCGAGTTCATAGTATACTTTCACCTGTGTTAGTCTGCAGGTTAGACTGTTATGTTGCATAGCTGGGAACATAGTTCTCTAAACGAGAACAATAGCACGAATATTTAACACAAGGCAATGAGGCAGAACAGTGACAGCGAAATGCAAATGCGAGCACCCATTTGGCTATGATAGAGTTTGCCATGCCCCGGTGATGCCCCCGCGGCCTTGACTTTAATCTGCGGAAAGGCTGCCGGTAGATTTCGATACACAAACGCTTGTCGAAATAAATTCGATTTCTCCAACAAACGAAGTCTTTAAAGGTTCATGCAAAAAAGGTAAACAACGCCAAGTCCGTGACGCGGAAGACCCAACGTTGTTTACATGGTAATCCGAAAGCGACGAAATCAAGCAAACTGTGTTGAACATCTGCCGTTGAGACTATGATACATGCGTGTCATGCTCAGCGAGAGTTTCAACCCGATATTGAAACGCGGAAGCTGCGCAAAGCTGTGCGATAGCTATCAAGCCCCGTTTTTTTATAAGTGGTACTTTTTACAGTAGAGTTGGCCCAAAAGAGTATATGCCTACCGGCCCAGAGCGTACGAAGATATTCATTGAATGAGCTTGCCCTCAAACAAGAGTCAACAGAGCTAAGCAATGATGTGACTGCATGCCACAACGAATGATCACGAACACGCTTCTAGTGTATGAAATCGAGAGTTTTTCGAATGTTCATCGAATTCAAGGGTTTCACCTGCAATTGTGGTACTCTACTCCGCGCCGTGTTTAATCATTAGCCCGCATGAACCGAACGTTGTGCCTCGGTAATTGTACCGCGCTACAGCCGAGCTCATTTCAACATGTTTGTTGTTGTTGTTGTTGTTGTTGTTGTTGTTGTTGTTGTTGTTGTTGTTGTTGTTGTTGCTGTTGTTGTTGTTGTTGTTGTTGTTGTTGTTGTTGTTGATCTTGTTGTTGTTATTAGTATTGTCCTTGCTTTCATTGTTGGTGCTATTGATTATTGATGTTACTGCAGTTGACCGTTACTAATGCCATCATAGCAAACATTTCGACCAGTGTGAGCTGCGTTTTTCTCTGCGGAAATGTTACTTCGGAGCAACTGGCCGGCACCAGCGACGATTTAGTCTGCAAGTCAATTTATCATAACCTAGGGGGATATTTCTGCCCTGATCCAGTCGGTCAACGTGTGTGCAATTTAGAACAACCAAGCTGCGCAGAAAGCAGAACAGAAGGCAGAATGCTGAGTCGATGAGAGAACGTACAGGGGGCAGAGCAGAAATGAGGACGCTGGAGAACGGCTGGTCACCTCTTCGGTGGACGATCGAACGGGGTGACACCGTCAGTGCGGCAAGAAAGAACAGGACCTGCCTCTAGTAACAGTAAATGAATAAGCCGGAAAAGCGGCAGCAGAAGTCGGCCACCACACAGTCTAACCGGAAGCATACAGATGAACAAAACAGAAACATTAAAAGGAGCCGTCGTCAGCCGTACATATATATATATATATATATATATACATATTATATATTTATATATTTATATATTTATATATGTATATATTTATATATTTATATATTTATATATTTATATATTTATATATTTATATATTTATATATTTATTTATATATTTATATATTTATATATTTATATATTTATATATTTATATATTTATACTACAATTCGCCCCCAACCCCAACGACTTACTTACCACGTCACCTTCAACAACACTTTGCATACAAAGTTTCACTTTCTTGCTCTGCGATCTCTGTAATTAGCATAGATTAGTTTGATCTGTCGATCTTGCAAACTAAACTACTAGCTCTTGCCTCGTTGCGAGGCCTCCTTGTCGTGGCACTTTATGTAAACACACGGCCTCGGCATTTTTCTGCCTAATTATGCCTAAGGGAGCCAGGACTGTGTGTGGCATAATTAATAATTTTTAGCAGACTGATTTTGTTCTATCAAAAACAACAAACACGTCTCTTTTTAACCTAACAGCTAGCACCTGCCGATTAGTTGTTTTATAAATAGACAACATTTGCTTCTCATGAACGCGTGCCAATAGTAGGCTATGTTATAACAGCGACAGTTACATTTCGTGTCACTTAGTCTGCTGAGCGTACAAGATTTTTTAATGTGTTCAGTTTAATACGTAATTAGAAGTGCATACATGTTCCTGCATACTAGGTCACGTACGCGACGCTTTGGCTACATCTCCCTGTTTGCAGTTATGGCCGCTGATTATCGCTGTTCATCGCAGCAAAATCGTCACTGTAACGGCCCACCAGCAGTCGCTACTCCAGGACATACTAATATTATATACATAAATAAATATATAAGGTGTACAAATAAGGCAATAGTTTTTTTTGTCTTTGCCAGCTTTCAAAAATTCCGGCGCTCAGCTTTTTTTTGTACCTCTTCGCGATCTGCTCTCAGCACAGAAAGAGAACAGGCCATGGTTTCCAAATCCAAAGGGAAGCGTTACTCAACGAACGAACGCGTAGAGCTTGTGAAAATTTATCATGAAAAGCGAAACTCTGCACGGACATACGCGCGAGCTCGTGGTGCAATTTACGATCGACATAACCGGCCTCGTGAGAACATCACTTGTGAACTTCTGCAAAAGTTTCGCAAGACAGGCTCAGTACGTGATGTGCCAAGCCGTCGAAAACCACGGACAGCTCGTTCGGCAGAAAATATCGCCGCTATGACCGACAGTGTGGAACAATGTACGGAAACATCGGTTTGCCGGAGTGCACAACAACTGAACGTTTCGCGCACCCCAACCTAGTGTAGTTTTGAGATCAGAAGTAGCGATGTATACACATTATAAATGTTTTTTTTTTAAATAATTTAAAAACGTATGTTTTTAGGTCACTTTAGTGATCTCAGACTATTTTGCGAACGCCTTATACATATATATATATACTCATTTATGTGTGTGTATTTATACATACGCATACTTGACACGGAACTTATTAAAATTCATAGTGCGATCGCTTCGTGATATATACGAGTATATATATATATATATATATCGTTAGCTATCACATATATACCATCAATCGCAGCATCACTTTTAGAAGGATTTCAAGATTTCAATATTAAACTGTTCTACAAATAACAGAGCAAAACGGATAGCAAAAGATTAATAATCTAGAAAACCGTTACCCTTTATGCGGATTACGTACGATAAGCATATGCAGTAAATGTTTATATATAGATACATAAACATATGAGTATGCGCCGTCCGGCATGGTTCTTCCGAAGTGCAAAGTTATCGTTGCAATGCGTCTAGGCTAGCGTATCGTTGGCGGACTTTACGAGAACAACTTTTTTTTCATGATATGTTATTCGACTACGAAAAGTTTTGTTTTACTTTTTTATTTTATTTACGGCGGCTCACGATGAACGATGGCTGTCATAGCTGCTCGATGCTACAGTCCATAAGCCAAGAGAGTCAACAACATTTCTGACAGGAACGACGTCGAGTGGCGGCCAAGGCGCCGGACCAGGAAAATATAGAGTGGCTTGAGATAGTCGAGAGACGAGCCAGTAGGAAGCATGCATTGCATCATGCAGCCACCGGGCTTTCGTGATGATCCGGGGGGTTTGCACTCAAAACACGTATGTCAGCAGCAGCGGAACCAAACACGCATGGCAGAGACACTAGTCGTCAAGAGCCAACCCCCCCCCCCCCCCCCCCCGCGCTGGCTTTACTGGTTGGCAGCCCGCTACTGTATTAGGGCAAAGCTCGTCTTTCTTAAATAGCTGTTATATCTTATATGAACTGCTTATATCTTATATGCTGCTTTGATCGTAAAAACGCTGTTTCAGCCACCGATATGTCAGAAATTGTTATTGTTGTTGTTGCTCAAAATAGTATATTTTCAGAAGTTTCTCACGGACTTGCGGCGGTATACACGTGTATAGGTTAAAGAGCTGTTGGCAGTCATCCCTCTGACAGTGCATGCAACACAAGTCAATGCCGTTGCGACAAAGGGAACCTATATTAAACATGCTATTATTAAAAAAAAATAATATATATATATATATATATATATATATATATATATAAATTAAAACAAAAAAATATCTATATTTATATAAACAATTTGCCTTACTAGCAATACATAATACACGCACAGAAGCATACAAACATACGTACGAACGTATGAACACGCAAAACATATACGAGTACACATATATTGAGACACAATGCTAACAAGCTGTCTCGTAGATTTCGTAAACTGAAAACAGCAGAGACTAGGACGGCGTATTTATGTTCCAAAGGAAGATATACAACCGCTGTCCGTGCGGCAAGAGATGCGCTTTATAGAACTCGGTTTGATGTTCTCAAAATGATTTCGGGCGGCTCTAGAAGTTCATAAGCAAAACGTGTGGTTGGGATCGCGACGAGATAGAGTTTTCTTTGGTCCTGTCTACAAGCGCCGGTGATTTGCTAACTGATGCCAAGCTGATTTCAGATGAACTGAGTCGTTATATTGCCACGGTTGGTCATCGCACCGCGGATTCGCTTGGTTGTGGGAAAGCTATTCAGCTTGTTTTAGAAGGGCTTTGGGATAAATTAGCGGAATAATTTGCTCTCGCTTCTGTTACCCGTCTCGAGGTGCTGAGGGCCATAGACTTTTTGCGAGCCGGTTGGACGAATTGCAGTCTATATAAGAAAATTACTTACTGTCCTATATCTGTAGTTGACTACGTCTCAAAAATATTCGAAAATGTGATGTTGCGTCGATTGAATTGCTACCTGGAACACATTGAATTCCCCTCACCTGATTACGGCTGCCTTTAATTGCCTTGACCATAATGTTTTTACTCAAATGCTGGCTCACCTCGGCGGCGTGCCCTCCACGTCCGATTGGATTAACTTCTACCTTGCGGGTAGAACACAGGCCGTCAGGAGAATCGTGCTGGGATAGTGTTGACACGGGAACATTGCAATGCTCTGTTCTTGGTCTTTTTATGTCTATAATTCTGGTAAACTTCATACTTTTGAAGATTAGACGTGACAAGCTAGGCAAAGCGATAGCTTATGCTGATGACACAACGATCCTTTTTCAAATCGATTCACACTAGTGGCGGAATGACATTAGTGGCGGGGTGAGTAACTCTCTTACCCGGATGCATCACAATATAAAAACGTTCAATGAGTTTGAATTAGTCGTTAACACTAGCTTTGCTTTGCTAGGCTAGGAGGCTAATTAGCGTGCCAACATCGTTCCACCTCCGTCCACACGTGGTGAATCACTCCTGTCTGGTCCAGTGTCTGGGGGTGACTCTTCATGATAAGCTATCGTGGCAACCGCACTTTGATTATATAACTCCTAAATGCTATGCGGTCAATTCAATTTGCCGGCGACACAAGAAACAGCTCGAGGTTCCAATTGAAAGCCTGCTGATTGCCCTCAATTCACTGTTTATGCCTATCCTTTGCTACGGAATTCTCCTGTGGGGAGGTGATAATTATGGCATCCTCCGTAGAGCGAAGGTTGTACAAAATGACGCATTACGGTCAATTTTCTTTAGACGCCGGATTGATTCTGTTGGGGACCCGTTTATAACCCATAGGTGTCTACCAGTTGCGAAGGTTTATATTCTGCGTGCAGGTACATTCGCATTCAAAACAGCTCACGGCCTTGTCCCGGGGAAGACATCGTAATTTCTTTGGCCCAAAAAGAGTTAGGGCGCGGAGAAGAGCTACGATATTCAAAGTTTCCAATACTCACCAAAAGGTCAGCCCCCAAACCCTAAGTGCCGGTTGCCCGAGATATGGAGTTCGCTGCCTAGCAGCCTAAGATCTTGTACTTCCCTAAGGTTATTCAAGCGAGAGTTAAAAAATACCTCGTGTGCAGCCGATGAGCTCTCATATGTGGTTACTGCTATTGTTAGGCCAGTGGCCACCACATAGATTTGCAGCTTATCGCATTGCGACTTATAAGGAATCCTGAGTAGAGCTGAGGTGGTAGTTGTCTGTTATAGGGACGCTCTGTGGTGGATCTGCCTATTTGTGATTTCTGGTGAAAAATGATATAGTCCAACGATCGCATTACATGCGATCGTTGGACTATATTATTTTTATTATATGACTCTATTATAAAGTATCACCTTCATATCACATTATTAGTTGCGTGAGAGCTCAAGCATTGTGAGATGCAGTTCCGATAGTAAACCACGTTGTCAATCAATCAACCCGAGTATATAGACAGACGGTCACGTACGCAAGACGTTTGCATGATAATGCAGGGTGCTGGCGGCAGTGATGGCGGTGGTAGTAATGCCGTGGTGGTGGTGGTCGTAATGGCGTGGTGGTGCTGCAGATGCAACTGTTGTTGCTGAGGGTCGCTAGCGCGCTTGAGGTTCGTCGTGGTGTGAATGTCGGCTCACTACAGTTATCTGCCATCATGCGTGTCACCAAAACAAGACAACGCGTCATCAAAGCGCGACTCATATCTCTGTCTTCCTGCCACGTAGAGCTTATGCCGATCGCGTGTGCTCTTCGTCGGCATCACCATCGTAATAATAACAACAGCAACAACAACAATAACAACAACAACAACAAAACAACAACAACAAAAACAACAACAACAACAGCAACAATAATTCGAATCCTTGACGTCGTTCTGCGCGAAAAAAAGCTCTGTGTGCCCTTCCGTGGATCCGTCCTTCCGCCACTCTCGTATTGACACACACCCGACCCGAACAGACAGTTGGGTCTATGCTGGCGTATCGGTATTTCTTCGTATATGTTTTGCTCTTTGTGTGTATATATTCAGCCCGTCCGCTGCCGCGACTGCGTTCATTGTGTGCCTTTACCGATTGTGTGTGTCCGCGTAAAACAATGAAACGTGTCACCGCTGCCTGGTAGCTGGCCGCCAGTCTAGCAGAAATGCCAGACCAGCTTCTGACTACACGAGTAAACAGGATATCTCTAACGTTACGCTGCCATCGCGCCATGGTGTTAGGCAACGATAATCGAACATAATGATTTGCTATAGAGCTTGTAATCACTTGATCAAGTAAACGCATATATATATATATATATATATATATATATATATATATATATATATATATATATATATATAAATATATTACATTCATTTAAATTACAGTATTCAAATTAAAAGGTACAAAACGGCACTGTGAATATAATTGAAGTCTTTATTCCAAAGTAACCTTCAGAGGTCTGAGCATAAAACTACCACTGTTTTACGAGCGGTAGGATTCCCTGTTCTCGGAACTCCTGCGGCTAAGCTAAGAGCCAGACTTCCACTTCATTTCGTCGCCCAGGTTGAAAAGCCTCTCCTGTAGATGCTTTGTTTGCGGACCAAACTGATAGAAGTGGCAGGTCGACATGTCCGGGCTGTAGAATGGATGCTCAACCTGTTTAATGCTTTAACCTGGCCAGTACACTCAGTTTGTCCCCGGAGGCCTCTGGGTCGAGCCCGGTGGCGTGGTGCGTTTGGATTTTTTGGAGGTCTGTGGACGCGCCTTATAGTGCAGCAGAATCACTCACTCCGTAAGAGTTCAGGCCGTTTGCTCCTAATTTAGTTCCGAAGGCTACGAAGAGTCTCATAGTACACATGATGGGTCTTCCGTTCTCGGAGAATTCGAGGAGTATCAGGGCGTTAAATTATTTAGAGGGAGATGACAACGCATGCCTCTATTCCACGCTGGCTTGCTTTTTTATCCGGCTCGAAATGATGGCATCAACTCTCATCACCGGTGACGATCCGCTCCAAAAAGCGGGGAGAGGAGGGGGGGGGGGGCTCTTTATGACACTGGAATTGGTTGCAGGGTTAGCCCCATACGCAGTTTCTTTTGCGGTTCACTGAGCTTCTTTGGAATCCACTGCGCGCACATCTTACGGTAACCCAAATTGTCGTGCACAATTGTCCACACTGTTTCAACACTTGTCCCCACCTTTACTGCCGGCATTCGAACGCGCCGATCACTTCTCGAAAAATCGTTTACCTAGTCAATGAGTTCCACCGTAATTACCGTGTTTGCCTGGCCTAGTCTCAAGCCATCACTCAAACACTTCCGGGCTTCACAAAAACGGAGACTCCACTTTCTCACTAACTTGTCGGGCATACAGTCTTCTCCATATACGGAGTATCCGGCAATGAATACCAACCGGTAGAACACCTTCCGCAGTTAGAAATCTCATAAACCCTCGCTGCCCCTCAGTCGTATACTCCATTCGAGGTCCTAGATGTCCTACTACGCTATCCCTTTAAACACACTATAAACACAGCACGTACATACATTAAAACGCATATGAGATCTGTTTGCCAGCTTAAAACGATGGCTGTAGACGGTGAACCTGTTTGTCTTACGCCAAATATATATATTTATATATATATAAACATTTCAACGGCGACGTTTCATACATTTTCATTTGAACACCGCTTATCCATGCATACGTAATTATATACGCATCCATATAAATACATATATTGATGACAAGTAGTTGTGCTTGGCGATCGGATTTAAATAAGTAGCGCGCCATCTTTGAACCTTCTACAAACGGGTAATACCCTTTTCTATGTATCATCATCGACATCACCCACACACGCTTGCATATATATCTTCTTTTCGGGGAGAATTCTTTAATTAGGGGAACCGAACGCACAATTTTAAAATGTTCGACTTGTCACACAGAGGGATTTATGTTATTTGTTTGCGTATTGCTGATTCTGCTTCACCCGCGACGGTTTTCGTTACATAATGCGGCACATGTCAAATAAAAACAGTAATCTGAGTAAAGCTTTTGAAAACGCTGAGCCTATGTATAGAAAGAATGCATAAGCCCAGGATTCTCGTTAGCAACGCTAATGCAGTCAAGGTTAAACAGACCGGGCTCTGTTCAATAATCCCGACGACGCCATCAGCACTGGTCGATTCCAATCACTGGACCTCTGCTTAAACTGAGTGCTGCCTACCAATTATGATCATCGTAAAAATGCCACACATCACAAACACTTTGTTAAAATTTACACCACCATTTGGCATTGTTAATTACGTTACATTAAATGTGTTCATTAACTCTTGAGAACGGCATTCGTCTCCGTTAGTCTTGCACATATAGAAAATAAATTCACCTATTTGGGGGGTTACTATAATGTCAAATGGTAGCAGTTTTCGAAAACATACTGAAAGCAGAGTAGGAAGAGCCGTTCGAGCGGCAGCAGCAATTAAAAACCCGCAAATGTTGTCAATACATACCGCGTCCGCCCCTTTCAAGATTAAAGTAGAACCAATAGCAACATTTGATATATCACTTATATGGGAGAAACTAGGAGAGGCAGATCTACAGTTACTAGATAGAGTTCGATTTTTCTTCATGAAGCGGGTTCTGGGGTTAGCTAACTCTTGTAGAAATAGAATAGTTCATATATTAGAAGAAGGGGGGCTCTGATGACACAGGAATTACAAGTAAAATTAAGTTTACCTAAGACGACGGCCTTCGTGTCCTACACTATGAAGTAGGGGGAAAACATAAATGACATAGACATAGGAATATACACGACGATAGCAATGAGGAGTACAACCTGGCGAGCAGCCTGGTATAAAAATAGGCATCTAACCACGGCATTTGCAGTCCACGGGTTCCATCACGTGCTATGCAGCACACAAGAATTCCACGATCCTCAGGAGTGTTGTAGCCGCGCGCGATGCTTAGGCCATTGTGATAGATACCACGCTGCAGCATGTCCAGCAGTGCAGTCAATAGCTGAACTCGCAAGATGAGGGAAGATCCGGTAATGTAGAAGAACCACTAATTGAGACTGTGTACTTATTTAAAATTTACCCAACCTGAGCGTTAATAAACCATTATAATAATAATGTAGAGAATATGTTAATATTGAAAATATGTAATTGCATCTTATAAAATTAAAAAATATTACCGACTTATCATCCAGATAGCTGGCGCTGTGTGGGCGACATGTTTCATGATAATATTTGGTGCAAATGAGGCCGCATAATGTGCAACGACACTCGTCGGAGGGTCTATGGAACCCAGCCCAACGACATAGTGTGTAGTGGAACCCATGGACGGAGAAGCGGATAAGAACGTAACGCTGCTCAAAGAGCGGTTCCATTCATGCAATGTCCAACCTTGCCGGTGTTTTGTAGAACGCTTCTGGCACCTCTACCATCTTTCGCTCAAATTTTCTACAAAACTCTCGCAGTGATGCCTTAGTCGGAAGTTGAAAGCGGTTTACTAAAACCTCGATGAACGGTGTCGTCCTCGACAAACTGCAAGTTAGCCTGCCTTATGAGTTCTTATATGAGGGACTATAAACTCTAAGAAATCACAAACACTGAAAATCTGATTACGCATTGCGCCGGTATCCTTAAAGGAATGAGTTGTGATGGCACTGAGTTATGTGCTATTTGCTCTGCGGTTTCATACATGCCACCTGACTTCACGTCATGTGTTATGATTTATATCGCATTGCTGAGTTGGCAGCGTTTGACAAAGACGTCGTTTTATCTCGTGTTTACGTTTCTCAAAATCAGGAATGGCCGGTTGACGTTTCTGGTTCCTTCGATAATGTTAGACTCTATTGCTGTTGTCACTCCTCTCGCTTCGCTCGTACATTCTTCTGCTGTTCTCGCCTCCATCGACTCCGCTCTTAGTCAGCCAAGGGCATGTGATAATCCTGCCTGGATAACTACCATCGTCTCAGCCGTGCGGTGTGCGCTGACAATTCTGAAAGCCAGCTTCCGGTGTGCCCTCAGAAGTTAGTTCCGGTTCTTGATGAACTTCACCGCGCTTGGGCTCCATAAGAAGTGGCGTAAAGCACAATCGACCCTGCTAAGGAGGCTCGAAATCTTCTCTTTTTTATTGTCTGTTTTGGCGGTTACCTCTTCGATGTGCTTATTGATGAGATCCTTGTTGACGGTCACGCCTAGATATCGGGCAGACTGCCTGATCTAGACGACCACTCCATTCAGTGCCAAGTAGATCCAGTGCCCCACTATCCAGTCGTTGATCATTTTGATGGCAAGCCAGGCCCGTTCCTGGAAGTACGTCTGCATTGCGCGCCGTGTCCAGGACAACTAGTCGGCGGCTTAGGCAACTGTCTGAGCGCCCTTCAGACCGTCCGGCTGTTAAGATAAGAGGCACATGACTCTCTGCAGGTACAAAAAGAGGTCCTTTTGGCCACGACATCCCGGATTACTTGCCAGCAAAGTGAGTTAAGGGCGTTGCGCACGTCGAGAAAGACGGCCATGCAAAGCTCTCTCGACCACCGTTTTGTATTTTTTGCTTTTCGGCCTCTTGTATCATCGGACCGCTGGCCATCTTCGTTGATGGAGCGCCCTTGTCGGAAGCCAAATTGTCTATCTAAATTGTCTATATGTCCCTTATTCTTCAATTCCACCGTGAGCCTGCTGTTGATAATTGTCTCCTCTATGGCGTCTGTATAAAGGATACGCGCTTGTGGTTGTAGCCTGCTTCCCTGGCCTTCCTATCAGGGCCAGGGCAGCATTCTTCCATGGCGCTGGATAGGCATCTTCTTTCAGAATCTTGCTTGCGATTCCGACTGTTCTGCAAACAGGCTCTTTGCATCTTCTGTTGGTATCCCCTCTAGGCCGGGTGCCTTTTCTCTAGGCGATCGCTGTTTGATAACCATGATTTCCCAGCTTTCTACTACTATCACTGCTGCAAGATCAAGAGCGATAACTGCCGTTCCTACTACTGCAGCTCGTATACCCCCATCCTGGTCCTTGGTGATGATAAACTCATAACCTGACAACGGCAGGTTGTCTATAAACGAACAACAACAAACTTCTGAAGTACAGTTCATAGGATGCAGGTGCCCATCGATTATATAAACATATGTAGCGGCCTTGCCTAGGGGCTAGTGCGCTAGATATGGTCGTTACCTACCGAGTTGTCGCCGGTTACATCCCTGTTGTTGATTTCATTTGTTTAAGCGATATTAAGAATAGCTGATAAACCGTACCGCTGAGAATCAGATGCTGCCACAAAAACTGTTTGGGAATGCTTGTTGGGATGTCACCTCACCATGTCCGCTTAGATTGTTGTTCTAAGCGCCCCAAGTATAAACGAACGACACGCGTTATATATATATATATATATATATATATATATATATATATGCCGTATGTGTTATTAATATACCTACACATTTATATTTACATTTAGACCTATGTTCCTCTAGTTTGTGACATCAAATACTCTATCTTAAAATCTTAGCTTCTCGAAAATTTATTTTATTTAAAAAAAAAACAGCTGATCCTAATTCGTCCTTCACCCCTATCTCGATACATTACGCCCCACGTCATTCATTCTTTTGTTTTCTTGTTTTATTCGTTGTCCTCGCCGTTTTGGCTCGCTATTGCTTGCTGGCCTCTGCCTGTTTGCTAGTAGACCGCCACCACCATAGAAGCCGCCTCATCCGCCGCCGTTGGACTTCGTAGATGAGATGCAATTAGGAGACGGCGACAAAAATGCTAAGCGCTTTACTACTTTACGACTGATACCGTATCAGCGCAGCAAGAACACAACTTCGACGATAGTACTAAATCAACCACGAAAGAAGGATAACCACCACCACCACGCTACTACGATCAACTCCAATAACGACCACACAGCTATCACAATGACCTCGCTCGGGGGTTCCGCTTTTCTTATATTCTGCGAGCGACTAGTTCCTCTCTCGGCTCGACCGTTCTTTACGATGAGCATCGACGCTATCCAAGTTCGCACAGCGCTCGATGACGGCTCCTGTCCTTATTTCGGCACGTTGTTCTGCCTATCTTCCTGTTTGTCTGCACGCCGTTGTTCGTTCAGTTGCCCCGTCGATGTGTCTTGCCCGTCGCCCGTCTGCCCTGAACGAAGAACCACCGCCAGCGTTGTCCCGAACGATGTGGCCAAGTGTCGGTATGATTTTGAGCCAATCCCCACTTCCCTTTGCTGACGAGTTGACAACGGTGAAGGCATTAACAGATACGACGAAAACGACAATGCCTTCGCTGCCTGCCGCCGCGAAGTCGGCAGTTTGCTCCCAGCAACCGAGCAATGCACTGATAGCGGCGAGCAACAGAGTTTGAGAGACTTACTTCAAGGAGGGGCAAAAGCCCAAGCCTTTCAGTCAGAATGTTGCCTCCAATGGGGCTGCTCGCTACCCCAACGTACAGGGTAGGCGAAGGCAAGGAGGACGACGACGACAACAACAACCATGATGATAATGTTAACCACGACCACGCACCGTCGTACACTAACCACCGACGAACCAGATGCAGCAGCTGCTGCTGCTGTTTCTGATTCGGCGTCACCGCTGGCTTCGCTTTACCCAAGCATAGCCACAGTGCTTGGGCGAAGTGCTGTCGTCGAGAAGCCTCCGGATCCGGACCTTCTGCGTTCTGAGGCTGTGGAGTGGCGGCGCAGTTTCCGATGTGCTGTGCAGGCGGAGGCGACGGTGGCGTTGCCTACAGGCAGCAGTAACAACGTCCAAAAGGTCGCAATCGTTGTCGTCGCCGCCGCCGCACCCAGCACTGCTGCCTTTCTGCTGTTGCTGCTGCTGCCTGGCTGGCTGGCTCTGCTGACGAGCGCGACCGAGGATCCCTTTCTCAGTCTGGACCCCCCCCCCCCAGGACCCCTCCTTTAGGACAGCTCCTTCCTTACCGCCCGCCCGCCTGCCGACCCGCTTCTCTCGGGCCCCACGGGATCCCTCGAACCTCACCCACCTCGGACGAGTGCCGCGCGTTGGGCTGACTGCTTCCGTTTCGATAGGCCTAATGATTCTAGACGCTCATGGGGTTCCCATTTGACGGACCGAGACTTAGCACGTTGCTGCAGACTACCGCCGATGGTCGGCGGGCCTCGCAGTTTGCCAGCCAGATCTTCACCCTCGTTGGCGCTCTAGGCGCTGCTATGGCTGCTGCATTCGAAACAATTTGCACTTGTATGCATGTATGCGTGCACTCGGAGCACACTAGGTGGACCGACCGGCTAGCTACTGACAACAGACACCTTCTGACCCCCAACTTCCAGATCCCCCTTCTCACGACTTTGTCGTAGAGTTCCGACCAAACGTCACAGACCTCTCTCATGGCGTAACTACTAATGAGCAGTAGTGGTGCTCCTTGCAACTGTATATATGTACTCGTATATGTGTGACCAAGATGATTGTACACACCCTTTTATGTGACAATAAATATTGTTATATATATATATATATATATATATATATATATATATAACATAAAATATAATTTATTGTCACATAAAAGGGTGTGTACAATCATTATTCAGAGAGTCCATAAAAAAATTAGTGTAGTTTACAACTTCAAGATGAGTCGCAATGACAGCGGCATCCATTTGTTTGTAATCGAGCCGATCATGCGAAGGCACTATGTCACTAAAAGCAAAAACAATATTAAAGCATATGGCGCGGTGATTGGGTTTTATCAGAGGGGGAACAATAGCCACATTTTCCATTGTATCTAAGTCAGTGGTAGGGAGGAAATCAAGTATGTATCCAGACGCATGAGTAGGTAAGTGAATTAGCTGGGATAGCCCATTTGCCAAATAGCAGGCTCTAAATTTCGATTGTATAGAGTAGTTTTGAGTAAGTTAAGATTGCCAGTCAATTATCAAAAGGTTGAAGTCGCCGACCAATATAACAATATAGTCTATTTGACAACTGGTGTTTCTGATGGTACACATATTATCTATGCGTTTCACCCTCTGAAGACTGTCCCCCGAGGGAGATGCATAGCAGCAGACAAGACGAAAGTTGTCTTGTTTAGCGACTAAATTAGCCAAATATATTCAGCCGGCAAGCTCAAATCTGATAAAGAATTATATATATATATATATATATAGTCAGGCAATTTGCTAGTACCACAGGCGAATATCTAGCTCTCCTGAGCCTTTCCAAAACTCCTTATTCTTTTAGTACTTTCGTAGCCTCGCTGCTTCTAGGTTCCACTTAGAAGTCATGCCGCATATGTAGTCTACGAATTCCTTAAAGGTTCCTCTGGGCGAATCTGGGATATTTGCTCCTCTTCCGAATCCCTTATTAGTTTATTTAAGCTTGAGTTTTGCAGGCTTTCTGTGGCTATAGCCTGCACCGTCCAGTACCTGGCACTTTAGAAGGGTGTGAGTCGGATCTTGTTTCTCCGCTCCTTCCTGATAGTAAATCCCAAAGCTCGCTGAGAAAGCTTTTTAAATTCGAAAACGGAAGCTCTCAGTATCCCCATGTTCCGTGAAGATCTGCTTGAAGTAATGGCTCGGTTTTATCTCTATTTCTATGTCTAGCAAATATATTCTACTTTATTTGGGACACCGGGAGACGCACTCCGGACATCTCATACCAGACATAAAAAACAATATATATATATATATATATATATATATATATATATATATATATATATATATATATATATATATATATGGTGAAATTATACAATCTATCCGCGATGCATAGCATACTATACTGTACAGAGCAACAACTGTTGTCAGATGACAACAATAACTGTCCATACCTTGATGTCAATACGTCGCTGATATCCAAAATTGAAAGAGAATGCGCTATAGCAAGCCTCGTTTTCTGTTACACTAATCCGGGTTAAGCAGGCCATCGTATGCTGAGCAAATATGTACAGCGCTATCGCTGCCATATCTCGTGGCGTACACAAATCCAAGCGAGCGCTGCCTGGTTGTGCCTCTGTCTGGCACTCCGGTCTGGTACTATTGCACTGGCCACACGGACTAGTTTAATAATAATAATAATAATAATAATAATAATAATAATAATAATAATAATAATAATAATAATAATAATAATAATAATAAGCAGTAACAGCAGCAGCATCAGCAGCAGTAATGTGAGATTTCATGGTACTTCAAGCAGTCAAGCCAATTCAATGTAGCTGCACTATACCGCAATAGCAACAACACCACCTTTCAGCAGCCTTCAGCTCGCTATTCGTGCATGGTTGCGTAGGCTGGGAACACGTCGAGGTACGCGCGTGCATATTGTACAACGCACTGTGGACCCACTGCACACATGCCAATAAACAGAGTGGCCGGGCGGCTGGTCCAGCAACCTATTGATTAATTGAATGATTGATGGCTCGTCAATCGATTGCTGACACCGGCAGATGTAGATGGCAGCAAACAAGCCCACCGGACAGGTGTCGGCGGGCAACGGTTTTGTTTGTCGTCGATGACAGGAATGAGGCAGACGGACATTTTCCACACAAGAACAGACACGAATATAGAGACACCCATACAAGGGTGAACCGATATAAGAACAACGGCGACGAACAAGGGGGCGTCTGTATATAGACAGACGAACAAAGGCGAAGCAGTGAATAAGTAAATAATAGTATGAGAAAACCGAGGGCAAGAGTCGGACATTGATCGCCTCTCTACTGCTTCTGCCATTGGGCACTAAGTGCTGGCGGAAAGACCTCTCCCGTCCGCGTTGTGTACGATTTTCTGTCATAACAGAACACAACTACCCGCGGCAGAACACACAGAAAACGCCGACAAAATATCGGCGAAAACCCCCAAAATTTGCACGGAGCTATATAACAAAAAAAGCGACATGCGTATTAACGCACGCACGCACGCAAGCAGACATATCTACACGCACAAGCGCCTAACCGCGTCAACGCCAAGCATACAATGCTGCTTTGTTTTAGTCTACTATAAAGCTTTGTTTTAACGACATGGTGAGTTCCCGCATGCATCATTGCCAGTCATCGGCGTATACATACAGGATCAGTCATATCGTTATGTACTTATTGCCAGGTTTGAAAGAACTCGACAAGAAAAGATTTTATTATTTCCAATGGAATGAGGACGCGGAAACGTCTTGTTTAAGAGAGAGAGAGAGTGAAGCTTATAAAAGTAGTTATTCTGCCTTTTTTCTCCTACATGGTTGTGCGAAATCTACGTTTGCGGGAGAACCAGTCAACGCATGAAGGAACCGATTTAGCGGCGTGCTCGAAAGAAAATTCTGCACAACGGAAGACACTTCACTAGCTTGCGTAGGGAAAAGCGAATAACCAGATTAAGGAAAGTTATGAAAATTGGAATTTTTAACACTTTTTTTTTACTTCGATTGTTATATATATATAAAATGAAATAATAGAATCCAATGGACCAGAAGCCGCGCCATCATATGCCACATGTAACGACTCTTTGGACCAGAAGCCGCACCATCATATGCCACATGTAACGACTCTTTGGACCAGAAGCCGCACCATCATATGCCACATGTAACGACTCTTCGTTAACCACTTGAGGGTTCTCCAGCTTTTTGCGACTATTTTGATTATTCACACTTTCATTACGACATAAATGGGCTTCGTCAGAAGCGATAATTTTCCGTACGAAATCGACATCACGCTGATTGATCAT
>QVRM01002723.1:0-47151 GCA_003439945.1 Dermanyssus gallinae
ATTTTGAAGACATGCAAGCAAATTGCCTCGAAGTGCAGCCTCACCAATTCCTCAACCTCTGTCTTTACTATTCTCAATTCAACCTCTGTCTTTACTATACTGTATCAAACGAAAATAAATAGCCTCTTAGTGTTTAGAAAGTTTCAAAATTTGGCACAGTTCATGGTGACTTCTGTCTCCTGTGTATAAAACGGTGTTAGGTCAATTGCAGATGACTATAGACAGGTTTGTTCAATGATCAATAGCCTGCATACAGTTTGACAAAAAATGCTAGTTTAGTCAACTCGCATTTTTTATAGGCTCATTTTTGTCATCGGAAGGCTCGTTAGATACCTTTGACAAAAAGTCAAATCTACAAGAACGCAATTAGTTGATATGGCCCAAGATGGGCCATAAACGTTAATAATCGTAAGACGTTTACTGCATTTACTCTATTTCGACTGCGTTTGATTTCTCTTAATTATTTGATAAAGTCAATCACTCAAAGTTGGTTAGGAAATGTAACTGCTTATATGTAGTACTTTGATACATAGTTATTTGAGTAATACAATTACGTGTCCTCATAAATGGCAACTTAAATTGGTATGATACGTGTACCCCAGAGGTTCCGCAGGGCACTTGATTGGACAACAACCAAATAACTCATCACGTATAATCTATATGTCGGATTCAATCAATGAGGTATATTTCCATGACGCGTAGCACGCAGTCTGCCGCGCTGAAATAGTTGTTCAATTGAATTACCATTCGAACTCTGGTTGCATTCCACAGCTCATGGGATGACAAAAAACCGCTTTCTCTCCAATACGGCACCTTGGTGTTGATTTTTTCGCAATGGGCACCTGCAGGGTGCAATGCTTACAATACGCTGGTAAAGTTTATTTTATGCATGCCTCTGCAGCGGGCGAACAGTGGCAAATGCTTCGCCTAAAACCGCTCTTTGCCTTATTGGGCTAAACCTCGCACCCATAGCCACGTACGGGACATCGGTAATCTAGTCTCGCAACATCTCGCCAACTATCAAACAACCATGATAGGGTAAAATCAACATTCCTGCAGCGTGTCGTGGCTTGCACACCTCGGTAGAAATCGGCTTGTTTACCTTCTCGCGGACATTCCGCATTTTATAAACGACCTGAAATGCGTTTATAAGCTTCCTACTTACAAGGATTTTATTCACAAATGGAGGAACAAGATAGCGTCATAGAGCCGGAGCTTCTCGAGGCTGGCACAATGACGGTACTTGATCGGTCGCACCGACCCACTAATGTCGTCGCCTTGATGTATGGATATCATCACGTCGTATCTTTAGCAAGCGCCTACAACAAATCTAAAGCAATCTGTGTGCTCGTTGTGTTGTCTGCTGAGCTCAGTTCAATGCAAAAGTTTGTCCGCAAGTTAGCCAAATTGCACTGACTATGCAATTTACACTGATTTATTTACTCATCAAACAAAAATGCTTAACTCGATGATGATGATGATGATGATGATAGCTTTCTCATGCACACCGCCAATATAGTAAGCCTCCAGGAACCCATTTTACAACTGAAGCTCTTTTTCATCGCGACCCTCGCGGACTGCCTGTGTACTCGTTTGGTATATCAGAGCAAGCGTATTGCTTTAGTTTACTGTATTACATAAAATTGTTATTTGTTATCTGTTTGTCGTCTAACTAGTTGTGTTGTTTTGCCATTTAACCAGTATCGTGTCTTCAAAGTAGTAATGGGCTGCGACCGCATGGTGGCCTTCTATTGAATACAATTAATTGCACCAATATATATATATATATATATATATATATATATATATATATATATATAGATATATATATATATATATATATATATATATATATATATATATATATATATATATATATATATATATATGCAGGCGTTTAGAATAACAACCACTTGTATTAATGAATGGTGCAAGTGCTATTATTGGATTTTCTTTACAGCCAGAACTTCTTGCGAACAATTTCAAGCTGCCTGTTTCCCTATCCAATATAACAATAGATAACATAATAATATATTCGATCTTTGTTAGACTCCCTGCAGCAACATATAAAGAGTTTAATCTGACTATATAATAAAATTATGTGGCTCGAAAAAGCTTTTACACCACAAGGCATGATATGTTCCAGCGCTGCGTACACGGGTTTTCAGCCTTACGAACTACACGACTATAATGTTGTAATACATATAAGATACTGTAAATAGAACGCACTTAAAAAGGCTTTAGGTTATTGACGATTTCCTTATATTTGCCTTTAAAACTAAATTAGTGTGCCAACGCCGCGGCGTGCTTTTTCAAGAAGACTAATTTAGTTGAGACCGCAGATATCACTGTGATTGTGGAGAATATCGCAACATATAAAAATTACATATATATCGTATATACATATAATATAACCAAAAGGCATATTTACAAAAAAATATAACAAAAAACGTATAAAACATATAATATAACGTCATTCCCTCAAAAGGGCCCAAGTATACCAATGAAATACTGCGATAGGTTTGCGTGCTGCATCTAAGTTGAGTGGATCCGACGGTATGGCAATGAGAGGCCGTGAGAACTAGAGGTCCTTTTTTGACCTTAAAAACGCCCACCACAAACGGGTCACGAGCAGTATGACATGCCGTGGAAGGTCTAGCAGCTTGGTGTCAGATCATTGGTCAGATTTTGTTACGTCCCCGTTAAGGACTTCGTAGACTATTTATACGGCACAACTTCTGGATGGGAGACGAGACTAGCTGTGGAACAGCTACGGAGATACTGAAGAACAAATGAGCTCTGAGAGAGCTCGGGAGAGCCAGATTTCCGCTTGTTGTACTTGCATGACGTGACTTCGAATAATACGGGTTTGCAGGTGCTAAGACAAAGCACATTGAACGGTAAGGGAACCCGTTAGTGAGCCTGGCCTACTGGTAGCTATGTGCGTGACAGTGTTTAATTTTTTTCTAAAAGTCTGTTTGCTTTATTGGCCTCAGAAAGATTCTGTCTGACGTTTGTGGTACACGAGTGATATCTGACGTTGGCAGTTGCCTATAATGCCTGTATATATTGGAAGATCACGTCCGTCTCAATTAACGGTACCCATCGCACAAATATTAAGCAAGGACTCACTTGAGTTCGACAGACAAAGAAAACAAATGAATAAGTTTATGTAAAAACACATAATTACGAGAATTACGAGTATTTCACTAGCGCTTCAATGAGTGTTAGGTCTGTACTTGCTGCTTTCAATTAGACGTAGGAATCAGTGCCTCAACAGCACTGTATTTAAAACAAGCGACATCACAGCATGCCATCCCTATCACCGACTTCATAGTGCTAGTCTTTTTTTAAGCTTAGTAAATTGTTCTAGTGCGTTATATTTGCGTGGCTTTCCTTGTGAATATTAGCGCCATTCGAAAAAGTTCATAGCATGACCTGTCTTCAATTTTAAAAAGCTCATGCCAAATACAGCACCGCAAAGAGACGTTAAACATTTTTTGACGCATGCAGTACCGTTACCAAATGGACTACCTCATTAAAAAAGCACCGAAGCTGCACCACACTCTGGACGACCAAAAGCTTCAGACAAGAAACCTGTGCTAGAGGTATACGAACTCTGTATGACTGACCGCCGAATAAAGCTGCGCAAAATAAAGAAAAAATAGAGCGACTCGTAACCGTTGACGAAGCCTGGATCCTCTACTTCACTCCAGAGCGGGAACATGTCACCAGGGAGTAGGCCGCAGGCGACTAAAGACCTCCCACCAGGATAAGGAGGCACATATCAACCGGAAACGTTTTGGCGACTGTTTTCTGAGAGGCAAAAGATACTTTGTTATTTGGCTACCTTTCCAAAGAAATCGATAACTGGAGAGTATTACACACTCTTGGGCCAGCTAAAGGAACGCATCATAGCACTACAGCCCACGATACAGAAAATACTTTACCAGGATAATGCGCTCGCCCACACGTCTCCTCTTGCCGTGGTTAAAGTACTAAGTTCAAAATTGTTGAGCATCCCCCGTATTCTCTGCGCCTGGCCCCGTGGACTATTATATGTTCGGAAACCTCGAGAAGTATCTCTCCGGAACAAAGATGTTAGAACAACAATAGATAGATAGGTTTTATTTTTCTCATGAGTGGCTTACATTTGTACATATTTCACAGAACAACAATGATAAGATGTGCGCCGTAAACGAGTCTATCGGGTCTAAGCATTCGAAATAAAGTAAATGCAATTGAGGATTGCTGGACTAGATGTGTAAGTGGGGACAATACTGAACAATAAAAGCTACGTGGTCTTTTCATCTAATCCTTGTATTCCATGCTACGGACTTATTTATCCGCCTAGTATATGACGGTGAGTTAAGTACTAGTAAACGTGTGTTTGTGTTGCAAACGAGTATATCATAACCATCTCCCTAAACTCAGTTCGCATAATCGCATTATAATACAGTAGATTAACTTAAACATATTAAATAAAATTAGTGAAATTTACAAACAAGTTTTTTCTCTAGTTAAAAGTTGAAGTTTTCTACGGATGCTACGTAGGTTGTGTTCCCAAAGAATATGTATATATAGTCGGTTATGGAGCCGTCTTGGGACTCCGACGAGTTCTAATAGTAGTTAATTCAATTCAAACACGACACAGTGTTTAAAAAGTATAAATATATATATATATATATATATATATATATATATATATAAGGTTTACCCAAAAGTGGACAAGGCTAGAAAAAGTAATATATTTTAATATCTCTGTCGATGGCGTTGTTTTTTAAATTTGTTTATGCCGTCTTGGATACTTGTTCTAGATTGTCATGTTTGTGACTGTTTGACGGGATCACCCATACATTTATATGTTTGACGGCTACTTCTTGACTTTTTCGGAACGCTTGAAAACACTGCATAACCAGCTTTTTCTAAAACTTCAAAAATATGGTCCACCGAAATGAAACGCGAAAAGCAAATTTGCTCTGGACTTCACTAAGCAATTTTTTATATGGGATACGTTGTGCAATTGAATTTTCATACGTACGAGACGGGTGCTGCACATGATGTTTTACGTTCCACCCACGTGTAGTGTTGAATGTGGTTTTATACATCTTCAACTTCATAATAATATAGAGACTAGTATTATATTTTGCTCTCACCATTATGTTAGGAAAACTTCGAGTCTGTCGAATCTAGCCTGCTAAGTCACTTGCCACATGAAACACTGTTCCAATTCGTAATCGCCAGTGTTTTTCTTACCTCTGGCCAAGGTTGGTGTGGCATAGGTGCATAACAACGCAAATTTCGCACGATCGAAAAAAATCTTAACTGAAAAAGCCCACCGACCTTGTCGACGTCAGAATATTTTTAAAGTTAATTTTAGTACCATGAGTATTTAACTTGATCGGTAGGTCGTATGAGATGATGTCTCTAACAAAGTTGGGGTACAGAATGCATACAAACCGCCCTTAAATTGACCTTTGGGAGCATCTTTCTAAAGATATCTTCAAGGGTTTACCACAGTAGCCTCAAACGCTTTTTGCTGCGGATCGTAGAGTAAGGTATGTCATACCCCGAAGGTCTTCTTGAAGAGTATTTGACCTCCAACTGCAGGTTACATACATTTACCCATCATTTAAAAAAATTAGAGCAGGGACATCGGATAACTGAAAGAGGTTGAGTGACAAGAATCGACATCTGACTGCTAATTTGCAAAACGCGGGCGCTTTGATCCATGCAAAAATCGATTTCAGTGAAAATTCCACTAAGAATCATCGAAATTCATACGCAGATTCTACGGATAGCAATGTGACGTTTGTCACCTACCACAGTGCTACCTACAACAAGGCCTACAGCAAAGCTAGCAACTGCTCTGTGTCATAGGAAAAGCAGCAGCAACGGCTAATGAGTTTCAATACGCAGGAAGGACTCATAAGATGAAGATAGCCGGGTCTTCAGTAAGTTGGTACCCGATAATAGTTTTGCCTAATTTTGAAAAAATGTCGTCGAGAACTAGATTAAATAAAAGGGCGACAGAGAATCTTCTTGCCTAACACCCCTAGTTGGCCAAAAAGTGCGACATTCTTGACCAAATACTACGAGAGTTTTAGATGAGAGGTACAAGCTTTCGATATAATTAATGAATACCTCCGGGTATCCGCGAGTCCGGAGTGACCACAGGACGGAGTCATGACTCACCGTGATAGACAGAATTGCCCCAGCCCACAAATGGAAATGGGCGATGTCTTACTGCATGTGGTTTTTTTGCTTCGTCGCAGAATACTCTTTGCTGACCAAATACGAGGTGTGTTCAAAAAGTAAAAGTTGAATTTTCGCGGGTTACGTATATTCGAATTTCGATATTTTGTGGCGTTATGTTGGTACTCATGTCTCTCACTTATGCCGACAAGCTCGGCCATTTTAAATGTTCACTTAATTGTTGACAGCTGCTTTGCTTGCACGTGTTTTGGATCGTCTTCGATTTTTACCTATTCAAAAAAATGGATCAAAGAACCTGTATCAAATTTTGTGTGAAAAACGAAATTAAGTGCGCGGATGCATTCCGAATGTTGACTGTGGCATACGGAGAAGCTACCTTGGACCGAAGCAACGTTTATCGGTGGTACAAAATGTTCTCAGAAGGCCGAGAAGATGTGAACGACGAAGAGCGTGCCGGACGCCCGAGCACTTCAACAACAGACGAAAAAATTAATGAAGTGGAGAAAATGGTATTGGCCAATCGTCGAATCACCGTTAGAGAAGTTGCTGAGGACTGGTTTGGGCATGAGACGGGTCGCCGCGAAATTCGTACCAAAATTGCTCAATTGCGACCAAAAACAGCATCGCATGAACATTGCTAATGAGATGTTGGACTCTGTCCGCGACGACCCAAATTTGCTCCAGAGGGTCATACCTGGTGACGAATCGTGGGTTTATGGTTATGACGTGGAAACCAAAGCTCAATCATCTCAATGGAAGCTGCCGCACGAACCAAGACCGAAAAAAGCGCGCCAAGTTCGGTCGAATGTGAAAGTTTTGCTGACAGTTTTCTTCGATTGCAGGGGCGTGGTGCATCATGAGTTCTTGCCACAGGGTAGAACGGTCAATAAGGAATATTACCTGCAAGTTATGCGCAATTTGCGCGAAGCAATCCGCCAGAAACGCCCGGATTTGTGGAAGAACAAAAATTGGCTTTTGCACCACGATAACGCCCCTGCTCACACATCGTTGCTTGTGCGCGAGTTTCTGGCCAAAAACAACACACTAATGTTGCCGCAGCCACCGTATTCCCCAGATCTGGCCCCCTGTGACTTTTTCTTGTTCCCTAAACTGAAGAGGCCCATGAAAGGACGACGTTACGCTACGCTTGACGAGATAAAGACGGCATCGAAGGAGGAGCTGAACAAGATTAAAAAAAAATGGTTTTTTGAAGTGCTTCGAAGATTGGAAAAACCGTTGGCACAAGTGTATAATATCTCATGGGGATTACTTTGAAGGGGACAAAATAGATATTCATGAATAAATGAATAATTTTTGAAAAAACACAAAAGTCGCGATATTGCTTTTTGAACACACCTCGTATAAGAGAGGGACGTCGGAGATAATGCAAAGTGGGGGGATCACTCATGGCGGCCCACTGCTGCATCCCGTTTATCCTTCCGATCGACAATCGCGCTCAAAGTGTGCGACAGGGGTTTCGAAGGGTTATCATTGGCTTGCATTATTGTCTCGTACCGTAAGATCCCTGTCATTCTCAGGAGCCCCACCGTGACGAAAAAATTTTCACTCTAAAGGACTATACATAGATACGCTAAACAGCAAGACTGTGAAAGCTCAACGGAAAACGTTTCCTCCAAAATTCCCCTTAGCTGGCAGCGACATACTTCGTTGCGGTGGGCAGCGCTTTTAGTTACCCCCTAAATTCTTCATTTGCCCAAGGCTCGATTATTATACAGATACGAGATGCATTGTGCATATTGAATAAGTTAAGTAAGGTCGACACTGGCCTTGTTATGACAAGGCTGGCAACGCCATCAATTTTCATAATGAAAAGTGTGCCCCAAAATACCCCTTGTTGTTGGTCCCAGTCGTGTTTAAAGTCACTAAACTTCAGCTTATTCTAAAGCACTCGAGTGCTATTTCCTATTATATATAAAGCGCATTGTGTCTACAAGGGCACAAGGGCACAACGCTTTGAATACACTTCGGCAGAAAACAGACGTGAACAACGTGTTTATAGTGGAATGGTGGCGTTTCATATGCACTATGCTTTCCTGCTTGTTTGTCGCTTCTGTGACTGCGAACTACGTAAAATTAAATAACACGCGGTATACGGTCCATCAATCTAGAGGTAGCAATCCCTTTCCTCTCGAGGCAGAACGGCCAAACATAAAATCATTTATATTGCGCGGCCGTCTTAATTAGCGGCTATACCTGTTTTGGGTAATTCGAATTTAGCTAGGCGAGACTGACTACACGACGCCAGCACTTCTACCGCGCCGACACCTGCCGCGCAAACAACGTTTAAGAGAGCCAAGCTGCTGTGACTAAAAATACGCACCTAAGACTCGTCGATTTAAATTCAAACGCAGACTATTTTAGTTTATCTTGACATATATATATATATATATATATATATATCCAGGTGGACCAGCCCCAGCTTGGACCTACAGCCTTGAGTTGTTTATTTTCAGTTCGTTATGTGACTCATTGTGAGGACAAATAAATTTGCCGGCGGGCTATGTCGGTCCAATATATATATATATATATATATATATATAGGTTACAACTTTTAAACCGCCTTGTTTTACCCAGACGTGGTCCTAGAGGTGCTCAGTCTATGGCTTTAGAAGGAGCCGCCTTCCTTACTGATGGCATTGGTATTATGCTACGGAACTGCCAGACAATGTAAAAAAATACAGAAATCATTCGAAATAGATGCACTTCGGCTAAATAGATTGTAGAAATAGAGTTCGTCTCACACGTTTTAACTCACTCGAAATTATTTCTCTAAGCATGTGGAGGGAATGACCCGCAAAGGATTTTAATACGCTCCACAGACTGGCCTTTAGCCTAAATATATTTTTGGGGTTTTATGCGGCACCCGATCGAACGCTTCATGTAACCTTGCAGAGTTCCTTGCAGTTTACTTGAATACCTAAGCAGAGTGCGTTGATATTTTTTTTTTGGCAGGCTTTTGGTTTTCGTGGGAAACCTTTGTCGCTGCCTCTTCTGCAATATTTTTACGAAGGTCAAGTATTGGTGTTTTTCACCGTGTCATGGCATGTTGAGATGAACCCTTCTAGCATCAAAGCTAGTCTGAAAAAGTGAGGATACAGTGTTATTCTGCAAATGCGTTTTTTTTCTAATTTTTTATAATCTATTGCACGCCTGTTTTTCTTGTTAGCGGACTGAATCAAATGCGGATCGAATGCAAATCATCAGGCGAAATCATCACTGAAATGAATCCATCCCCCAAATGCTGTGATAATCGTGGTCCGATCGTACAGCCACTAGAACCAGAATTATAGCGCCTAGCTTTAACATCCTAGCATCCTTCTCGTTGACGCCAGCAAATGCCATGAGGCCTGCGCAGAACGTAACAACGTATCGTGCCCAGTCAAACATTTCCGCCTCTTCTACGAGCAGAGAGTTTGAACGTCTATGTCTGCGGATATAGCTCATGATGATTGCCACTCACGACCAGTCGCGATTGGTGGTAGGCAAGGCAATTCGTTTGAACTCGTCGACGATTTTTTGCCTGCCTCGTTGTTTTTATGTCCAACACTAGACAACGGCTGCAAATGCGTAAACTCTACATGGGCTACAAAGTCAGTCTACTTTTGTAACTGCTGATGTGACTCGCTGAACTGAACGGTATAAAAACGTGCGTCGTTGATCGGCAGCTACGTTTGCCTAACAATTACTATCTCTCATTTAATGGCTTTTACACTTATTAGAGATGTAATAATACTAATAATTATTATTGTAATTATTTTCCTGATAATAACATGCCACCTTACTAATAAAATTGACATTACTCCACGTTCAATGAATAAGCGAGGCTCTAAAAAGTGGTCATAACTAGATGGCCCCATATGTAGGAAATGCGGCTGTTCGACAAAGCCAAAAGAGTGGAACGTTTGGCTTTGCTGTATATGATTCTTACGCCTTCAAGTTCAGGATGCATTTTTCTTAGTAACCAGAATTTTGCAATTCTCCTTTGATTGCTCTGTAAAAGCCAGCTGGTAAAACTAAGAAGCATAATACTAAAACTATGCCCCCCCAAAATCACAATCACTTTATATCTATCAGACTACCTTTTTTAGAAGGATTTTAAGGATTCGTTGTGTGTTATCACCGGAATCCTGAAAATATGAAATATAATTAAGTTATTTGGATATTTGGATTAACATTTGGATCAAAACTCAGTCAAGGAAGTTTCGTCTTATTTTTTTGCCGAGAACTGGCGTTGCACCACAATTCTGCACAATGTTGATGATGCACTACTCAAAGCATTGCGAGGAGCTGCTGATCATAGCAAAACGCAATTAGAACACAGTTAATCAGCCAAAATACATACTTCAGAAACAACACTGACAACGATCAGACCAGTTGTTCCTCTTTACCAGACCGCGTACGTTCACACCCACCGTTGTAGGGCTCTAACAACTTCTAGAGGCCGCGAGCCCAAGCCATTCGCCTTAATAATAGTAATAATAAGAAGAGGTTATTCTAAGTGAACTCTGTATTGAAATACTGAATTAGACATGAGCTTATGGAGAAGAGCAAGCCTTCCAATAGCCTTCAGGGGCCTTGGTATGAGAAGGGCTTTTTTTATGCTGAAACCTCTCAGCATTAATATGGGGGATTACGAGAATCGTGATGTACATGCGTGATGCCGGCTATTGGGATGGATGCTCCCGTTTGAGAGCCGCTCCTAGGAACCGGTCTCTATGCTGTCTAAAAAGTCCCGGCAGGCTGACAAGACACGCGGAGCTCAATGGAATAGTGGAACTCAACAGAATAATTAAAAATAACAGGAATATCATCTACATGAGCCCAAAGGCCTGAGCGGAAGCAATGATGATTTACAACCGGATGACATAGCCACACGGCAAAGCACGGCGCCGCTTCATACCTTCCTCACAGCTTGAATGCAGAAGGGCCATAGAACACGCAGATTCGAAAAACCAAAGCAAGTATCTAGAGCTATCGAGAACCTATCACCTGCGCCTATAGCACTGAAGATAGTGGGTACTATAAGGGTTGGCATCGCAAAATTTTGATGGGGTATCGCAAAACGCACGGATGATACTTCGGGCGACCGACGCAAAGCGATGTTTCTGAGGCAATTATGTCATTGTCGGTTTGTAGAGGGAACTCTTCTATTATAGGCGCCATGGGTTGGCACTAAATTAACTGCTAATAGTTAAAACGTTTGTTCAACATGATTGTAAGAATTACACACCAATAAATATCATGACTATGATGATTAATACTAATAATAATACTTGAAAGCATCTTCTATATTTACTATACGGAAGGGTACACACATAATGCAATTTAAAATAGTAGCGACGAAGCAGGTGAATATACGACTGACAAGGGTCGTGTGGCGCGTATTACAGTGAAGGAGAACAGTTGGTGGACAACACTATGGCAATTAAGGCGAAAGCTGAGGTTCGTAAATTACCTCGGATGGTCTGCAGCCACGAGATCTGCATGACTATATGCTTGACAAGCCTTAAGAATAATCAGCGTTCTGATGGCCTTACGAAGAACTTTTGACTTACTTTTACATTACACATTTATTTGATTTGTTAATCAGTATTTGGTTTATACATATTTTTATTGCAACTTTCCTACATCACTTTATTTAGTGATATCGTTCTTGTCCACTGTTGAGGGTGATTCCCAGTTGTTTACCTAGCTTGCATTCGCCCTCGGTGTTATTTTTTGAAACCCATATCGTGCACATAACTTTATATAAAATACAATATGACGTTTAGTATCACCTTTATATATTATACGTTGTAAAAGTTGTGTTAGTATACATATGCCAGATTCATATTCAAATATATACATCCACAGGTTTCCAGTCCGAGTATAATCTCCTTTCCGATATCCTCATGATTCAATAATACGCTATTGGGACCCCTCCATTAGAGCGAAACTCCCTAAAGAAGTCACTTCTAGGCATGACGCTGCGTGGTACCTGGCGCAAAAGTTCCCGCACCTAGTGCAAATACAGGTATCACACGACACATGAAAACGCAATGTTCTGCAAAGAATGTGGTGATACCCATGAACCGCAAAACGCGCTGGAGTAGTCGGAAGATCGAAACGTTGTTTAAAAAATTCTATAAATTGCGGCGTGCCACCTAAGAGGTAAACTAATCTGTTTAGGGTTAAGCGGTGCAGCCTCGTAACACGTTTCATTGTCATAACGCGACGTGGTAAGGTACTCCCATATGACTTGAATTCCGCATGCAGCAACAGGTGCAACATTTTTCTCGAACAAGGTCATTGCTGACTGTAGCGATAGCTTCGATGGCGTCTGCCCTCCAACACTCGAAACCAAGGCTCGCCCGACCCTGTCCTTAATGTGCTCGTTGAAGCATCGGCCGTTGGTAGGTAGTACCACCCCCAAGTACTTGAAGCTATTCACATAGTCAAGGGTCGTTGGCCTTATACAAGGTGGGTCGAATTCGGCCAGTCGCCCTCCCCGGCGGAATTTCATAGCTTCAGTTTTATCAAGGTTGATTGTCAGACCGGTTTCTTGTACGTACCCGGAGAGTCTTGCCAATGCCTGTTGAACATGAAAACGACTTCTTCCGAAAATGACAAGGTCATCTGCACACAGCATCGCTTTGACGTGAGAAGTAGATCCTTGGACTTGAGATGGCAAGTAATTCAGCAACAGGGAGAATAGCAGAGGGCTCAGATTATTGCCCTGCGGGACACCGGTCGTTTGGGCGAACGGAGGGAGCTGGGACACCCCGCCATCGGTACTCACTGAATTTTCCTTAAGCATAGCCTTGATTAACCGTAGCATGTTGAGCGGAATTCCTCAGACAGCTTTATCAGGATCCTGTCTCTAAGCGCCGTGTCGAACGCAGATTTGAAACTGACGTATACTGCCTAGAGTGCCTGTTTTGGCCGGTTGATAGCGCTGCGCATTTCGCTTAACAATAGGTTATATGCCGTAATAGCTAACCCTGACGAAGCACTGAATAGACTTGTCCAACAGGAACCCATACCAGCCGCCGTCTTTAGATGTTCGTTGCGAACCCGGCCCAAGCCAGCTGCTCTGTTGGCTGGAGCCGTTCCATGAAGCGTAGCACTTCCACTACGGAGAACTCTGCTGCTAGCTCATCACGCGTAAACGAAGTCAGTTCGTCACATGCGCTATCGAACAATGGAACGCTGCTGGAAATGGTATTTGCACTTGCATACACTACTCTGAAGTGCTCTATCAAGACAGCGGAGTTTATGGGACACAAATACGATTTTACCCGTTAATTCCACCTGTGGGGCTCCTTGATGGCCTGCTTCAGTAACTTCTCCTCCTGACGTTCAAGATATTGACGTCGCGCCGTCTTGAGAGATCGTCTATACGAACTCTTGAGCAGGTTAATGGTCATTGCTCCAGTCTTATCACTGTACCAATACGCCACTCAGCAAGATGATTGTCTTGGCCTCCGGTTTGGTAACGCATAAGTCGATCTGAATTCCGCCGCAAAAAGTGGCGTTGACCACTAGCACCCTTGTTAGAAAACTGGCTTTAATTTTGTCCAGTACTTTCAAGTTCGCTTTGAATAAGTGGGGCCATATGACTTGCATCCCGTAAGTAGCGGTCGATGTTTTCAACCTTCTAAAAGACAGACTATTTAGCAAGCATATTAACAAATCTACAACAAATATAGCAAATTAGATTTCTGCAACATCCTTAATACCACAAGACCATAAAACTGGTATATTAGAAGACGAGTAGCAGAGCTCCCAGATCACAAAATATTTCTGGACTGGCAGAGTTATAGAAATGCCTTACTTCTAACCTAAGGCGAAAGATCGACATTGAGGCCGGCGTTCATCAGAGTAACCGGCTTAGTCTGGCCCTTCTTAACCTGGCATATCAGATCTAGTCTCGAAGTCCATTTGATGGGGTGTATCTGGAGGACGCTACGCTCCATGGGCCAGCTGATGTGCAATTTAAAGAAGAAAGAGGCTTAGCACTAAATGAAAGATAATATATGGTTTACCCTAAAATCTAGAGAAAACAGTCCGAACAATTACAGGCACACTTTCCGTTATATGACAAATCAAAATAATTTAGAGGCCTTCGGCGGAACTTACGGCTGACGCTTTCAGATCATGTACATTGCTCTTAAACTCAGTCACCTAAACATGCCCGTGTAAATGCGACGATTTGAAGACGCTGAGTCTTCTAACTAACGGAATAGCAAAATGAAATAGCGACGTTATGCTCACATGAGACGTGATACTTTAGAAGAGCGACAGAGAGCTCATTGCTACATCCTACTCGTACCACAATTTTGCCAATATATCTCATTGCGCAGTTGTAAAGGTTTGTTCATGAAGAAGTCGCCTTTTTAAAACTATTTTCTGTGCACCGGTAGATTAAAATATATTAACTTCTACTGCTATATTAAAAACACCAATCATTAGCTTAATAATCATGGTCTCTGCGAAGTAGTTCAACTATTCAACAAAACCCATGGAAAGTACTGCAAAAAAGATCGTAGTATGTGCGTGTGGCCGCGTACCTAGGGTAGAGCCGAATGTTTCAAAACGGTCGAATGTTTAAATTTAGAACCGACTATATTTATCTTGATTAGCATGGTTTAGACAATGTGATTGCCAATAAATTGCAATTAATAATTATCGGCTATGATACACAAAAAAAACTCGCAAAAAGGGAAGCACAGATATTTCAATATAGGTCTGGTTCCACGGGCCAGACAATGTAGACGCAAAAAGTTAACGGATTCAAGAGATCTTAAGAACTTAAATACGTCATCCTCAGATGCACCAAAGAGGATACAGCTGGAGTCCCAATCACTTCTCTATCAGTCTGGGAGAACACCGTAGTCTCTTACTATAGCGCCTGTAACATAATCTCAGGTTGTATATGTAGTATCCACCACCCATCACACGCCCTTTGCCTGGCTCGAACAAACGACTACTGATTCATTTATTCTCGTGCCTCCTTATATATCACAGATTTGCCCGCGCATTTAGTAACTTCCCGCGTCTTTGCTACTGGTGTGGCAGCATCCTCTATTTGACGCCTTGTATTTAGTTTGCTTCAGCATTGCCGCTAACAGACGATATATATGCCCGCGCTGCTTAACGGACGCTGCTATCCTACAGTATACGTCCGGATTGTGTGTGTGCTTCGGTGTCCTTCAATTAGTCATCACTGCACATCTTTTGACTCAAAGATATAGCACCCACCCCTGTGAAACCATGAGGGCACATGCTTATAACAACGTTTGGTTCAGAAGGTCCTCGTCCTGGATATATATCTTTCGCTCTACACTCCGTTCGCTAATGAAGCTGGTCTGAATCACGCATTTCATTTTACCGGCCTTACCTGCGATGATCTGCGGTTGGGTAACAGTAAACATTGGCCGGTCTTTTTTAGCCAATAAGGTTTTGAAGAGGTTGCGCTGACTTGAGTCGTTCTTAGCGGTGGTTGGTGATCTTTTGGGTATATTGACTTAGTTGAACAAACTGTAGTTTTTTTTTGTTTTTGCATGCTTTGGCAAACATATTGTTTCGTTGATTTTGTAACATTTTCAAGCAAATGTTGGTCTACTTGGAATCTCATGCAGTCATACTCGGTCTGTCGTTAGAGATGCATACTACACAGATACCGCCCATCTCGGGAAAGTGTCGAGTGCATTCTGTATATATATATATATATATATATATATATATATATATATATATATATATATATATATTGTTCTACGGTTTATTTATTAGATATAAGAAGTATTTCCACAAATCTCGAGTTATTACTATAAGCAGTGGTGATACCTCTCGCTCAATGAGCTTTTTGGCACGTAGGGGTCCAAGCCCTCGTGGCCCAATGGATAAGGCATCGGTCTCCTAAACCGGGGATTGCGGGTTCGAGTCCCGCCGAGGGTACATATATTTTTTAACTTTTGTGAACCAGTATAAAACAGTAAATTTATTTAATAACATTAAATAGTCCGTTTTTATCTGTTTATTCACCTACGTTAGTTATTGTATACCGAACTCGAAGGACGTCTAATACTAGTTGTCTTCTATTTCACTAATATTACTTGCTATTCAACTTCCAACAATATAGCAAAACATTATTTGTTACGTATACAAGTTAATACCAAGTGCGAAACAGTATATACCACAATATTTAGCTCTTAGATACAGGCATACGTCACATTTTAATGCGGTGCAAACGTTCTTGATTGTTGAAAGTTGCAAATTTGGACTAAAGTGTGTGCAAGATAAGTTTTGAAACGTCTCAGAGTGTAGTTTACCTGACTTGCCATAGTATTTAAAGTATAATATACTGCATATGTATATCACTTACCTTGTCACTATCTAATATTCAAGGTGAAATCTTTACATTATAATATAAGGCAGATTGATACACATTAACGATTAATGTTTATTTAAACCGTTATACTTTGTAAGTGATGCTTCCAGGTCTAGAATATAAGCGAACTTTCAAATGTAAAACGGAATGAATCTTTATGTCATTTATATTGACAATGCATTAATAAGTCTCTGCCGAATGTTTATGAAAATACCGGATGCATCTTGAGGAGCCGAATCATTTCAATATGGATGTGTGAGAAAAAAATTGGTGGCTCCCTATTCGTGGATGTGCTGTACTCTAGGGCGTGCTTACGTTGCACACTCTTAGAACCTGATCATACGGAATCAGACGAACATGCAAGGTTTCATTTTACTAGCTTTTCGATACGCTACTGCACAATAAATGACTTTGCCAATGCGCGATCGCGTGATTTGACGAGATCGCCAGCTCGTTTGCTGGCGCACTCTGATTGGCATAGGTACCTTGCACATGGTACAGTCCCATCAGAAACGTCAGTATCTGATACGGGCTTTTGCGTAACCACGAAAACAAATGGTCGCATTCGGGACAGTACCGTGACCGACGCGCTCCCGCAACGTTCACCGTTTTGCTCTTCCCGTGCATCTTTAATCCCGACAAATTAGGCCGATCCGCCAAATAGAATCAGACTCGGAAATTTCAAATGTTCATCAGTCCTCTTTTTACTGCCATTTGACACATAAGGTGAATTGGATAGCGGGCTGCGCAAGTGTTGCACAAGGTCCATTAAATGCAGCTGCGGCAAATGACTCCAAACCGATCGCTTCATACTGTAGGTCTTACCACCAGGCAACGCAAAGATCGTGCTCTGAATAATGATCAATTTGGTCTAGCCGCGGCAATTTACTTCTGTGTCGGAGCGTTTATGTGGAAACTCATAGCACCAGAAAAAAACATGATTTTGCTTCATATGCATGCAATACAAATACGAGCGCATGTATTCATCTGGTTAGTTTTTCCTAACGATGACGATGTTCCCCGACCAGAAAATCACCAAGGAAGAACTTAACTCTAAAGGGAAGAAGCAGTCATAAAGCTACATTTACAGGCAAATTCTTTTTCGGTGCCAGTACGCGCATGGGGAGAAATCTCCAATAATCCTCGCATGCCTATGGGGAGAAATCTTCAATAATTCTCTTTGCCAGAGGATATGGTCGACGAGTATCTTCCCCCGGCATTTCCGCAATTATCTTACAAAACGTTCGTCAGCTACAAAAATGCACTTACTAGCTACAGCTACAAAATCGAGAGATTCGAAGAGCACACTTCACATCTGACAAAGTGCAGACTTTGCAGTCAACTCAGATCACATTGCTCCCAAGCTCCCAGTTTACCCAGTAATGTTTAATTTCAGCGTCATTTGATCAGTTTGAAACGTTCAAATTTACTTACAGATCGTTTACGTAATGCTCCCTGAAAGCTCGCGTACATGGCGCATATGGGCCAGAAACTTCGCGAACGTTACATACATAAATCTCTTCGATCTCTCTTCGATTATGATACGTACGCACACATGCATGAACCACGGAGTTGTAGTGATAATATTTATGATAATGATGATGGCCACACACACGTATACAACAGAGTAAAAAGATAATTTATTTCAACACGCATTTTCTCCTTTCGTTCCTTCCGTCCTCCAGCTGCATATTTATAGACGGAACGCAAGCTTAGTCAGGCATTCGCTCTCACACACACGCACGCAATCTCTTTCGCTCGTTGCTCGCATACTTTACAATAATCTCTGGCATAAGAAACACCTTGGGCAAACAACAGTCGGCCCCAAAACCTCGTCCCAGCTCTAGGGAGAGATAATTGCAATTATTCTTGAGGGTCAGGAGTATCATTCGTGTTTGGCATCTCGAAACGATCTCCCTCTTCCCCGCGGTCTCATCGCCAGTCATTCTTTTCACATTTATCCTTGTGACAAAATGAGAATGATCCACTTCCTGTCAGCAGCCAGGAACAACGCGGAAAAACCTCACTTTGTTTTTCTTGCTGCTACTGTTTTCTGCCACGTCAGTATTAATCGCAGAGCGAAGTACAATGAAAATGAATGCACCTGCAAGCCATCGAAGAAACAAAAGGAGTATTTAGTACTATTATAGATGTATACAATGTGCTGTGCAATTATAGCAACTTCATGTTCAGAATAGTTGCACCCATAAAAAAATCAACTTTAAAACCACTTACTACAAGCTCGAAGGCAACTTTCTAAACTATTCCATATACATAGAAAATATTGTGATGATTTATTAATCATTTGCAAAACGTTTCCACACTCGGCAGTGCCCGCCTCATATATATATATATATATATGTGCGTTTGTATAGAAGAGTATAATACCTGCACAGCGAGGACGATGAATATATACCAAAGGACGGCAACTGGATACCCCTGCCAGAAAGTGACTCCGCTCTTTGTCTGAACGTACTGGCTCATCTCCGAGAAGTAGAGGAAGGCAGCCGCAAGCACTGGGACGACGCCGAACATGAACGTACCGGAGGCATATATCTGTATTATCAACGCAAACACACAATCCCAACAGATTAAATATATATATATATATATATATATATATATATATATAAAGGGTGTCCCCAAACTAATAGTCAGCTTTAGAACGGTCATATCGAACGATATATTTATTAACAGTATAATGATCGCAAATATACCATTTTTTTCCAATTGTTTGAAGAAAGTGGCGAAAATGTTAGAGGTAGCAATGCATTCACAAATATGTATTAGACCAATGTGGCTCGCCGGACACTGCATTTGAAAATGTGCGTATGGCATAGAATAATGTGAGTCCATAGTGAAACTGAACACGCCGACGTGTTTGTCAGACATTTTTGTAGCATTTGTTGAGAAGAGAGTTTGGTACAGGTGGATAGGAATAAGCACCAGCTAATTTGGCCTCAGTTATACCTCATTATATATATATATATATATATATATATAGAAACAATGTCAGTGTGCCAAGTATTCCACTTGACCACAGCGCAACCCCAGTAGCAAGCGTGTCAAGCAGAATGGTACTTTAGCTCCCAGGGCGCCTACAGTCTCTTTCAACACTCTCACAACTACATTTTAGACGCTTGAAATAGGCTAAGATTCCCATGGCGCCATAGCCTCTAAATGCACCATTGTCATCGCGTTCTCTTTACTGGATTTACACGAGCTTCCTCTAGCCGATAAATAGTCGGTCTGTTGATCATTTTTGCCATGGCAACGCCCCGTTTCGGATAGCGTTAGCCGCCTAAGCTACCGCCGCTACAAACCATAAAAGGTCTCAAAACTCTGAGACGTTTCAGAACTAGCGAAGAAGTTGATTTACTTGTGTCATGCCTTGGTGGTCAAGTATTGCGAACGCGAGCGACCTTAGCCATAACCACAAATGGCGTCAGCCTAGTAAAGAGTATCCACATAGCCATGCACTCAACGTACCCATTGTCTATGGAGATAACTAATTTCTCGTTCATTTTCTTTATCGAACTGCTAAGTAAATGTCGTTCCCGCTTCGTAGTATCTTTTCGGACATATTTCATATAACTGTAGTATTTCAGAACAGAGCACCGGTCTAAGCAACATCTATATAGGGTTATCAACAAAGCAAAAGCGCAGGCCCAAAATGCAAGCATGATATATAAATAGAATTATAATTTGTTTATTCTGTTCTGAACATTTTAATAAATGCAACTTACATATATTTACAAATGTAAGACATATACATGATGAGACAGCTAAACGTTTATAAATAAACGTTGGACAGACAACCAGTTCGTATTCGGTATGCGCTCATGCGTCATACCGTTTAAAGCGGATAGTAGGCAAAACCCAACCGACCAAGCAATTGCGTATCGGGGGCTTCAGAATAGAACAACTATTGCTCGCAATCTTCCCGCCGAACGAATCTTTAGTAAGGCTACAAAGTTTCTTCGTTTGCCGAAAGCAATTGTTTACAAAATTACCGCAAAGTACGCGGCTGCAGAGGAAACAGAACCAGGGTTCTACACAGCAGCGCGGAATATTAAAAAAAAAGAGTGCGTTGTGCGAAAACGCCAGAATTAAGTGAGGCAGATGAATGCTTTGAGCTTCAAACGAAAGACAAATGGCATTAATCAGTCTAATACCATAAAAGTAAGTCAGACTTTCTCTGAGGCCAAAACAAAAGCAAACAGACTTGCTCAATGCCGGGCGGTCCTAGGTTCCGTTAAGCACAAAGCAACAGGCTATATTAGATTCTTCCCCTACGAGAAGAAATTCGCAATAGACGCAATGATCAGCGACGGCGAAAACATTGTTGGCTTGTCCACGATGCATAGAATCCCCACATTGTTGGGAGAGCGGGAAATAGAGCAAACAACAGTATGTAGACGTCTTAAGTCTAATGTCTAGTGAATGGGACGACAAACAGGGCACAGCAAGTTTATTTGCAGTTTCCGCAAACTGAAGTGTCAGCGCCATAAACTCTGTTTAATTAGGTTTACAATACGTATTTCAACAGGATGACGCATCCGTTCATATTAGCCGCTTCGTGCAAGAGTGGCTGGCAAAGCATATGAGAACATTCTGAGCAATAAGCAATCGCGGCCGTCTAGCATTCCAGATTTCGATCCTCTGGATAACTAGCAATGCGTAAGACACTACTGAGCAAGAGTCATCACTGGAACAAAACTCGATGTAACAACACAGACTCGCTAACTGACTTCATTCGGCTGGCATTTTTGCAAATATCAATAGGCAGATTTCAAGGCAAGATGAAAGAAAAAAGTTTGCGAAACGAGACAACGATCAATGAGAGAGCAAGTCGATTGATGCGGGGGTCCAGCTGCTCAAGCTGCCTGCTTTCAGCAAGATGATCAGGCAGGCCTCGTGTGGTCATTCACAGCGTGGCCACGCACGCTACTGAGGAGGGGTCTGTGACGCCGACGGACCAGAACGAGGGAGAGGGAGAGAGAGGTCTAGGGGAAAACGAATGCGCGTGGTGACAATCTCAGTGCTACTGTTTGCCGCATCCCCCTGCAGGAGTGTCAGGCCAACACGTTTCAAGGGACACATTGTCCGGTATCTCTTTTTCGCATTCTGTTGTCTGTCGGTCTGTCTGTCATTATCTGCCGCAAAGGCCAACTCTATGCATTGTTTACCAGCCACACCAGCAACTCTGCTTACAAAACACACATACCGATAGGCAAAGCAAACTCTAGATCAAGCACGGGTTCACCAGTGAGATACGGAAGAAAAAGCAATGTGAAACGAGTCAAAATGTCCTCTGCTAGTCACAAGCGATATAATGGCGTAATATACCGACACTCATAAATAAAGCAACGCTCTTTGCTGGTCGCTTTTTGTTTAAAAAAAAATCATTACAAAACATGACACCTTTTAACAACCTATGTGGCCTGGTTGTATTTGCCCTATAATTAGTATATATATATATAAATCATCAAAATAATTATATATATATATATATATATATATAGGAAGATCAGGTGAAAAGTCCGTGGCTCTCAAACTTAGGCAGCTACGTGTTATCGGAGTTTGAATTCGCCACATTAAACAGCACTTTCTCATAATAAAAAGCAGGACCTCAAAAATCTATCGGGACGCGAGAACTGTGGATAAATAAATTACCATTATGAAGGTTAGAGCCTACACTTTGGCCTTCAAATGAACGTATGAATGCAGCGAAAAACATTAGCTATGTACTATTATTATCGACGATATAGAATGGCGGGAATGGATGGTGACTCTAGAATAGGAGTCGGGATTCCGGCCACATTTCTTAATGGCATATTTAAGTTAAAGTTTTAATAAATATAAATAAATACATTGTCACGATTATTCAAGTAATTGTAATACAATATTTAACGTTTTTACTCGGCAAGTTCTTAAATAACTAAATTCGTTTATCTCATAGAACTACATACAACAGTTATTTTTACCCAAAAAAATAAAATGAAAATCGCCTAATCGGACTCGCTACGTTGATTTGTTGTCGCCAAAAGCTTTGTTGCCCTAAGTGGATTACTACAATGCGAACAAAACAGATTAACAATATTAATTGGAAATGTAATGGATTGGATAATTGGAGAGAACCTTTCACGAGGGTTTAAAAAATATTTGTAACCCTTACTACGAAACTTGAGCATACTCGTGCCACTCGCTCTCAACTCAATATTAACTCATATTATTTATAAGATTATGGGAGACATGCTAGAGCTATTAGACATGCTAAAGCTGGCAACCTGAGGTGAGTCCCATCGTTCCAAAACACTAGGCACACACTCCGCGTATGAATGAAATTAAACAATTAGCAAGACGCTACTAAACCATAACACAAGGTTGCTTCATTGTTAAAACTCAACATGCTTTACTAAGACATTTGATTTATAACACGTACATAAATTTATTAGAGACAAAACTACCCCAACTGCAGAAACGTCCTAGCCCATATCGCACCCTAGGGATCTACATCTAAATAAATTAGATATGATAACAGACCGAGCAAACCTTCATTTTCTTTAAACATCGATTCAAGAAAATACAAGTGTTCAGTTGAGAGCACGACTTTCGTCGTATCAAATGGGTCAGCACATTTTCTCTGCGTACCCATTCGGTCATGAAGGATTCATCACTCCAAATTAATGGAATAACCTCTTTAATTAAAAAATAATCAAACACTAGACGTTATGTATGTACATATGAATAATTAATATACTTACAAACTAAAATTAAGCCAGAAGGTACCACATACAAAAATTGTTAAGGGTGAGACAGTCACCGAAAAACACAATTTAGACGCATTGAATACATTTTTATAGTAAAACGGTAGCTAAGGTTTCAGAAAAAGGTTAAACAAACTGCCAGAAAAATGTCGATACTCGTTGCTCGCATACATTTAGCCAACCGCGGCAAAATACAATATCTTTCATTTTGATTATCTTTTGTGTACACCACTATCCAACACAAATGTCACTCTAAAGTTTCCGCCACTGGATGGTTCATTAATACAGTAGGCAATAGCTATCTCGCTACTTGCACTATATATATTACGGTATAGCCAACTACTTAGCTTCACTGCCATCTGGGGACATCCATATAGCATCAATCTGTTTTACTAAACGCGATTCCTCCATGTTAAATTGTTTTTATAATGATATAATATAATATCCAAATATATATATATATATATATATATATATATATATATATATATATATATATATATATATATACATATTAGGTTACCTTCATCGATGCGGCGTTGTTTTTACGAAGCGCTGACAAGCCCACGAAGGCGACAGGAATTGATAGTAGCCAACACCATTCCCATAAAAGGGGTTTTGGCACGTACAACTCTTGAAGTGAGAGAATAAAGATATCCAAACGATCAAGGATATCTTCGGATACCTGTTAAGCGACAACGGTGCCGTAATAGCCACAGGTGACATGCGTAAGAGACAAAAGGCAAAACATTAGATTCGGAATCTAGCTTATTGGCATAAAGCTGAGACATGTACAGGCTTACTAACAAGTGCCGAACATCAAACAATTTGGCTGCAAGTTTATCATTAGCCAGTGCAAAAAGTACCACAATTTGAAGAAAAAATATCGTTATAAACAATGGCAAAAAAAATATATGAAATTAAAGCGATATATTGACCTGTTGACCCTCTTGAAGTGTAAAAAATGAACGAAATTATACTATTTGTCAAACAAAGCTTTAATCCTGCGTAGGGCAGTTATTCGTAGTCAACTGAAGTAGCGTGTGCAACACAAATGTTGCCTATTTTTTTGCATTTTCGTCACAGTAAACAATAACAATACCATTATCGTAACATAATGCCTTCATACGAATATTACTGTTATATGTTCATCAATATATTCCGACCCTTTGAGATATGCTTCGAGCTACGCTGCTAACCCACGTGCTCATGCCACTCCCCATATTGCTTCTTTGTCCCGGCGGCTGGGCTCCTCCATAGCTGAGCTAGCAAAACGCTAGATTGTTGGTGTCTCGAAACATTTTGACGTAACGTAAACATATTTACCCACTTTGGGTATTAATAAAGCAAATAAATATTGTTCCTTTGTATAGTGTTTTGTGACAACTTGAATGTACGGCATCTCCACGTACCTTGGCGACCAGAATAACAGCGAGCAGGCCATGACAGAAAATTGACATCTTTAGACGTGACTTGTACGCAGCACTGAAATCGGAAACAAAGCAACCAAAACGCAACAAGCAAGACAAAACAATGGTAGAAGTCGACGACATAAATATAGTGGTCATATAACAATAGGACCATGGCTTTTGACGCGCTGAGACAAGGAAACTGGATATATCTGCTGACCTATACTCGCCTTTGAAGTCAACAAGTAATTGTAATACACAGATAAGTAAATAATCATAACGATGACGTGCATCCCAGCACGACGTTTAAAACAAAATAAAAATGGTAGGCCATTGCCGCCGGCTATCTTTAGCGTTCGGCAATATAGTTTAATAACCGAATACATATATATATATAAAGCAACTCTGTGAATAGTAAAATTTAATGATACTATAAAAAATTATATATATATATATATATATATATATATATATATATTGTTCGCTTTGATAGCACTCCGAAGAAGTATAATATTGCGTAAGCTGTACGGACAACGTGTCGAGTCACTAATTGATGCGTCTGATGCATAACTGTCACTGAATTGCAATGACAATTCACAAACATAAAATCATTTATTTACACGATTTACTGTCACTTGACATACCAAACCGTGTATACGGAGATATGTGAAGTTAATAGCACGTTAATATTGTAGCAAGATATTAAAAATATTTGTTTTTAAATAAGGGTTTATTATTATTATCATTATGCGCATGAATCACAATTACTTGGAATATTAATAACAATCAAACAAGCGTGTTTCCGTTCAACAAACACGATATCTCTATGTCGCTCAGGGGCAACGTGAGACTTCGACGTGGGTCGACCATCGAGGAGCCGTGAAGAAGCTCGGCGTCATATGAAGATTGGCGAGCAGCGCAAACTCAGCATGAAGCTCCGTCAACGGAAGCAAGGCTTTTACGCGACGCACTACTTCAGTGGCTAGCGGCATGGATACACAAGCGGCTCCACACAGATTCGATTCAGTCACACACGCTCGGCCATGCGGTCGTCCGGCCCCGAGTCGGCACTGATATCCATGATACCATGTGATTCATCAGACGACTACAACACTTCCGCTGCTGCTGCTGCTGATGCTGTCACTGCGGCTGTCATAGATGCCGTCCAACCTTCGACATCAAGCAGTTTCTGCTTTGAACACCAAGACACGCTCTTTCTCCTCAAGGCAGGAAAGGCTTCGCGAGAAAAACGCCGAAGTCAGCCCAGTCCCGCTGATAAATAGCTAAATAGATAGATACCTGCCCGGCTGCCTGCTACAGCTGTTAGCTCAGCAGAACGACGGAAGAAGAGAGAACCCCACATTCGAGGCTTTGCTTGTCATCGGTGCGATCAACGTATCGACGCAACGTGCGTGCCTGACGTGACAGACACACCAAAAGTGATTTGGAACACACAACAACAACAACACAGTCGACGCCAAACTTAAACCAACCTCCAAAATGGTCCGAGACCCATGTTTCTGTCTAGTTGTTGTTGTTGGTGCTTCTGATGCTACTTCTGTTGTTGTCGTTGTCGCCGGCGGCTGTAGATTCACACGTCAATTCTTCTTTTTGCTGCTGCTGTCGTCCAAGTTAGTAACATACGTTTGAAAAGTAGTTAGTCTCCTTTTGCGGCGCTTGAGTGGTCGACTAAAAAGACAGACCGAAACCACAGAACGATCGTCGACTCGAGAAAGCTCGCCATAGATCGCTACAGTGCTCGCACCTTTGGCGCCTCGTGCGAAGGGATGCATCTGCGCGCTGCTGTCCTTCGACGCTGTCGGCGTCGGCGGCGGCGGCGAGTCTTCGTGGACTTGCGGCGGCAATCTCTGCCGGCCACTAAACCTGACCCAACATTAGCTGTGCTGGTAGATGTAGCTGTAATTGTTGTTGTAGTAGTAGCAGCAGCAGCAGCAACAACAACAACAATAACGACAACAACCGCAACAATAACAACAACAACAAACGCAACAGTAACAACATCCGCAACAATAACAACAACAACGGTATACAGTGAAGCTACACTGCCACCAATCGAAATGTGGAACCGAAAGAAGACAAAAAAGCAGACAAGAGACAAAAAGAAACAACAACAGCAACAACTCTAATAGCGGCGGCACCGCTGGGGACAAGAATGACCACGACGTCGAGGACAACAACAACAACAATAACAAAAAGCGACAAAGACAATGGCCATCTCTGCAGTGCTAACGCCAGCATCTCGCGTATTCGAAAGCGCTGACCACAAAGCGGCTACTATAGTAAAACAGCAACAACAACAACAACAACAGCAAACCATGGCCACAATCACAGACCTACACAAAACTCATACAATGCGCGCATAAAAACACCTCTATTACCATACACACTCATTTATACAGACATTAACACAGACACCAACCCGCAAATGCAGATTACGATATACATAGAGAGAGAGAGAGATGCATACGCATGCATACGTAAGTATACTAGATTATGGCATACATTACGGAACAATCGTAATAATACTCACTCACCACCTGCTCGGTGAGTGAGCAGGTAGATCGGGCGCTCTTCTTATCGTATCTGGCCAACAACAACATGAACAACAACATGAACAACAGCAACAACAACAAAGACGACAAAAGTAAGACCAGCAACACAGCAATGGCGGCACGCGCAACCAGCATTTGGCCGGCAAATCGCCGGCAGTGCACAGCATAGGTGCACCGAGAATCAATTTGCCGTCGCCACTGCCGAATTTGCCGCGCTAAACCAACCTCTCCGGTGCGGAGAGCTTCACGTGTTGAGTGAACTCCTACTGCCGCTGGTGGTGCCACTATTGGCGCGTGCTCGATGTACTCGAGCAACAATATATATATATATATAAATAAATATATATATATATATATATATATACATATAAGGACACACCACATCATGTCATTGTACCACTGCAGAAATCAACAGTACAATGTAGCCGTCCGAGATGAGGTAATAGCCGTCGTTGGCGGTAATGGTAAAGAACAATAGTTATGCACACCAACGGGGTGGCATAATGATTTCCCCTAACTAACACATAGCAGCCACAGCAAGACCACTGCTGTTCATTGTAGTACGAGGTTATTGTTAAGGAAGCGATTACAATTGTTGTTGTTGTTGGTTGTTGTTGTTGTTATTATTATATAAGTACTATGTTAGTAATTGTGAAACATGTACACATTGATAAAATAAACCATTGTTGAAAGAAAAAAAAAATTATTATTATTAGTATGACGTAATGTTTATGCTGAGATTTGGGTGTTCAACAACCGCCAATGAAAAGTAGCGCTCGCGTGCAGTCTATAGTCGCTGTTAAGTGATCGTAACCATACGACTACAACAGTAGACATTCCAAAGCGTTGTCTCGGAATGGGAATTTAAAGTTGAACAGCTCTGAAGAAAGGTTAGAGAACTGGAGCATTTGCAGTACCTCTTATGCCTCATATACCAATCGCCACATTTGTACCAGATAAATAGTTCATGACGATCACCATCTGGTCTGGTTAAATATGAGGAGTAAATAGAGTACATCTGTCGACTGTGCCATCAAGCGTGTATGATGTATCACGCGTCTGCCTCACTGGCCCTCACGAACAGCTCGCTGCCTTTCTCGAATGACATGCCGAGAGCAGCTGACATACTCAATGCATACTCAATCTGAGTGAAATAAATGCGCTGATGATAGTAAGTATCTACAAGGACGCATCGAAAAATCCGGATACTTATTTATAAAAATAGCATTTATTGAATCTTCTAAAATGTTTTTGTTCCCTTCAAAATAGCCCACTGCAATGCACTTGGCCCACCGATTCCCATTCTTTAAAACAATTTTTAAACGAATCCGTCAAGATGAGTTGCTCTTACAAAATCCCTAACAATGTTTATCTGACGGAACAGGAAAATGTAGGGTTGATGTTGAAGGATGTGTAGGGTGATTCCGTTGTAGTCGAAAAGAAAACCTAAAAATGTTCAACGATTTCCTCTGTTAATGTCATCGAAGACATTGCCGAACGGGAAGCATTCTTCGTATCCTCACGTTCGTCGTGAAATCGACGGTACCCCGTATACACAGAGCTTCTGGACACTACTTGATTATTATATGCAGTTCGCAACATTTCCACTACTTTAGTACGTATGATTTGGTTTTTACCACAGAACGTAATGCTAATTCATTGCTCCTCCAGATTTTGCTCCACCGATTAGCGCAACATTTGGTCTGTGTGTAGTTGATGAGGAACGATTCTGAGAAAACAAACCGGATCTTTGTGGTTTCGGTCTGTACTGAAGTACTATAACTTGTTGATCCGCTCGTGCTTAATGACACAAACAAGCAAAGCAGTATCGTTTGTAATAACATTAAATTGTCATTTATTGGTCGGTGTCGCGTGTCGCAGTCATGCCCAAAATGCAATTAGCCCAAAAGTCAAAAAGAAGCCTTTTTGCGTTCAAAAACAGCATACAAACAGTTAGATAAACGGTCGTTGGCTTGCCGATTGTTGGTAAGCACTGGTTGAGCACTTTCGGTAAGCTGCCTTGAAACCAATGCTGTATGATGATGATGATGATGTGCCATGCTCATTGACAGTGTTAATAATAGATATATAATTCAGATTTTTAAATTAATTAATAATAATGCCATTGCCAGCGGTAGCATTTCTATGGTTTTGTTTGGAGAACATAGAACAGTGTGTGAAATGATAAAATAGAATAGTGTAGAGAGAAATGACTATTATTGTTATTTGTGTATTATTACTATTATTATTGTTATTCTAATGAGGCTACAGCAGAGCCAAGATCGACTTCTTCAGGGTGTCGTTCGAACTACAGAGAACCAACGTCGAGATAATATAGAGTGGTCAACGTTCACTCAGGCAATATTAATACAAGCAATATTGTAAAGAGTATATAATTAGTAACTGTGATACCTGTGCATATGCATAATAATAATAATAATAATAATAAACCCTTGTTCCAAGAAAAGTTATTCTAATTACTAATATTATTATTATTATTGCTGTGCGCACTGGGCTGTATGCGCTGTGTCCTGTATCTTTGTCTTTGCACTGTTGTGATGAGTGATTGTATTGTGCATTTCAGCCTGCACGTGAAAAGCTGACACAGTCAAAGTGGTGGGTTAACCTGTGCTAATGCTGCTGCCACTCGGATAATAATAAAAAATATCATCAGAATCGAGCAATCGAACGAGCTTCTTCGTCTAGCAAAGGTAACGTACCTCGTCTGATAATGGCTTGCAACCTTCTGCCGGTGTTGGAAGTCGCTTCCATCGGTGCCTTGCACAAAGGCTCCACCACGGGACGCCATCGCAGGATTAACTATGGTTCGGCTAGTTAGTTACAAGATGATTCTCTTCTCGTTAGTGAATCAACTCCTCTTTCACCGAACAAAGACACCAACCAACCAACCTTCACTAACTTCTCCCACCGACCACGACCACCGAACAACACGAAACGAACACAGCCTGCTAGCGCTAAAGCGCTGTCGGAAGCCAACCTGGCGATCGAATCGATGGAGAAGAGACTCGATTTTTGATACTTTGTTGTTTATGTCTATGATAATGCATAGACATAAACACAACTGTATTATTATTAGTAGTATTTGTGTTCGTCGTCGTCGTTGTCGAGGAAGAATCGCTTGATCGTTGTTGCACCATGAAGAACACCACAGAGGATATGATCATCTCCAGAATAATACTAATAATATTCTTGTTACTACTACGACGACTATTAATTCTTCTTCCTCTTCTTCTTCGTGTTGTTGTTACTATGGTATTGAAACAATTGAGGCAGTCGAAACCGGAGCAGAGAAAGACGAACAATTGAGCAACAATCACGACGTGTGGAACAGTCGTCAACGGTCGATCGCGTGGCTCAACCAGCCAACACACCGGCTGGTCAGCCAAAGGAATTCCACAGCGATCATCTGCTGGAGGTCAGGGCGCCGCCATCTTGTTTGTTGTTGTTATGGTGGTGGTTGTTGTTGTTGTTGTTGTTGTTGCTGTTGCTGTCGTTGGCGTTGTCGTCTTGTTACTTAACCGGACTCATCATCACATAGCGTAGTAACAAGTCGTAGCATATAGAGAGTTCTTGTTCTGGCTGGTGTTGGTGCCAATGCTGCTGCTGCTGCAATTGCACAGCAAAGAGTGGTCGTTCTTTCGAATAATAATAATAATAATAATAATGATAGCAGTGGGCAGTTTAGCAGACGACGAAGGCAGGGGGGCCCGCGACGGACCCGACTCCGCCAAGATAAAGCAGGCGGGTTTGAGTCACAAATAAAGATGATTATATACAATTATGTCAGTATGTCAGGAATAAAGAGAGAGAAAAACAGAACTCGTAGGGGCTGAATTGAGTGCGGAGATGAAAGGCGAGAGAAATAGAGAGAGAGAACGGGGCCGGCTGGTAACGCTGGTAGAACAGCCCATATAACCCCCACCTTTTACATATATATAAAAAGCAAATGTAAACAGGTGGACTTCAATGAGCTGAGCGCGCCACGGCCATCTTCGTCGCCGGTGCAACAGTAGCACAGCAAGATCAGCTGGGCGGACAGGTCGCAGTATTTCTATTTGAATTTTGGCGCCAAACGTGAGCGAAATACCTCTCGATCTCTCCTCGCTGTGACTGACAGTGGCTTCCAACAGCTGGCTAGCGGATGGCTGCCAGTGTGTGGGGTGGGGTGGGGTGCGCTTGGCGGGCCCTCTACTGCTCCGCGCTCTACTCCGGCGCGTTGACGTTCGAGTACAGTCGGGAGGAGTAGAATCGAGTCTCCGACGCGAGCGCGCGCAAAACGCAGCGCCGATTGGCCGGCCAATGTATGCCGCCCTTTTTCTGAGTTCTCTCTTTCCCTCTCTTGACTCTCTGAGATCGAAGTGTCGTCTATCTGTAGTCTGCCTAGGACTAGAACTGAGACTGGACTGGGCGCGGACCCCTTGTTGTACTGGCACCTCGTCTCCTTCTCTCGCTACCTTCTTAGCTTCTCGCTTGCTCGCTGCCACGTTCTCTATCACGAGATCCTCCTCTGCTTCCATCACGACCTTCCTCTGTTCCTACAACGAGCCTGCCTCGTCGTGTGTATCTATCACGACCTTCCTCTGGTTCGATCACTACCGATGGATCTGTTTTTCGACCACGACCTATCTATCTCCCTGGCTCTGACATGACTTCGCTCCTGTTTCTATCACGACCTGTCTCTATTTCGACCACAACCAATCTCTGTGTCTAGCACGATATGTTCCTGTTTCTGCCACGACGACCATCACTTTCTTAGTGGTAGCATACAGTGTACAAAGCGACGGATAGCCGTCGGCAAATGGGAGTTTAGCTGTTTTCAATTGTAGCTTCTCTGTTCTCGACAACTAGTTAAATGACCAAAACGAAAATCAAAAGGTGCTAGTAGTTGGAGGTGCTGCGCGCGGCTCATCTCTTTATTTCTTTCGCTCGCTTTTGTTGTATAGCTTTTTTTTATTTTTTTTTAGATTTTCCGCAAGGCTAATGCCCGTGTACGGTTTTTACATGTCATGGCTAATTTTCAATCCACTCCGGCATTTACCTTGTCTAAATTGGAAACCATGCAAACCAATTTAAGAGTGGCCGGTCTGGGTCTCGAACCCAGTCCTCCCGAATGCAAGGCAATGAATGGCTTTGCCACTAAGCCATCTTGCCCGGTCCCTAGATCTCTCTCTCTTTCACACTCATGGTCTCCGTTCCTTTCCTTTTCTGTTTCGCTCGGTTGCACGAGCGCTTTACCATCGAACCGGCGGCGCGCACTTTGCTTTTGACAAAGATTTTAATTTCTAGGTATGCGATTTACAGTTTAGGAGCGTTCTCGGCTCTGTTTCTCAGTCAGTCTAATCACCCGTTGTAGTAGTAGTAGTGGTAGTGGGAGTTGCAATTGTTCTCGTTTTTTTTCTCATTACTTATAAGCATGATATTTATTACTTTATTTTATTTGCGTATAAGAGGAAACAATGTTATCTTTCTGAACGTATGAACGCCGGACCAAGTAAACGAAAACGTCACATATTCCACTCCAAAATCGGGCGTGTTCAGTCTAAATACTTTTCGGGCTGAACCTCAGCCAAGATTTAACGTCTACGGGACTGCTTTTTGCAATGCTTCATAGGCGGAAATGTCATAAATACAAATCGGTGCAACGGTGGGGCTCGAACCCGCACACCAACGTGTCTTCTCCGGTCGCGAGGCGCAGGCGGAATGCACCACGCCACCGGGCTCGACGGCGTGTTCAGTCTTCTTTTTACAGGGGCCACCAGGAACGCAAATGCATAACGCACTCTCTTTGGTCTGGGTAGTGTGGGACTTTCAAACCCACAAAAAACCTGGTAACCCTCTAACCTACATGACCGGGATACTTGTGGGGCATAGGACACCTTGTAAGAAGTGGGTGGAAGTGGTGCCACCGCAGATTGTCCACGGTCCGCACTGCATATGAACGGTGACGAACTTCTGCTCGCCCGGCCGCGGGATGTACGAGGAGACCGTTATGTATAACAAAAGCATAGGGTGCATGGCAGAACAGAGCGACATACAAGCGACAGCTGCTCTAGGCTAAACTAGATCAAATGTTGCGAACAATAATAATAATAATAAGGATATTGGAGAAGTCAAATTTCCCGACTTCGGCCAACAGGTCCGCAATTCAGTTCAAGTTCGTTCAACGCCGCGTACGAGTGAGTCTTCAGACAACTTCGCATCGTTAAAGCGCAAAGATGGACCCCGTCCATCGCGAACTGTGAATGGACCGACTAGAAGATCGAGATCCTTCCTGCGCGCCACTTTTGCCAAGATCGTCCGGATACCGATTCAGCTGAAGCGAGAAGCTCGCCGAAAGGCTCATGTACCTGCAGGTCCTGCACCAATCTATGGCCGTAGGATAAATGACGTCGACTCGTCTCCATAAAAATGTGTTTCTCCATCATATAAAGGATTTTACTGCAAAGGAGGGTTGTTGTTACCGTTGTTGTTATTGCTCATGTTGCAATTGTTTTACATGTTGCTATTGTTGTTGTTGTTGTTGCTATTGCTTTGGTCGTTATTGCCAATGTTGTTGTTATTGGTGTTGCCATTGCGTTTGTGGTTGTTGTTGTTGTTGTTGTTGTTGTTGATGATGTGGTTGTTGTTGTTGCCATTGCGTTTGTTGTTGTTGCTGTTGTTATTGGTGTTGCCATTGCGTTTGTTGTTGTTGATGTTGCCATTGCGTTTGTTGTTGTTGATGTTGTTGTTATTGGTGTTGCCATTGCGTTTGTTGTTGTTGATGATGTTGTTGTTGTAGTTGTTGTTATTGTTGTTGTTGTTGTTGTTGTTCTTGTTGCTCATGTTGCTATAGCTGTTGTTGCTGCTGACTTTGTCGCTGCTGTCGTTGTTGACCAGCCAGCCACGGCAGCGGGCGATCATCATCACAAAGACACAGACATTTTCATGGTTGTTGTTGTTGTTGTTGTTGTTGATGATGATGATAATTGTAGTTGTAGTCGTAGTAATCGTCGTCCTCATGCTGCTGCCGCGGCTGCTGCTACTGCAAGCAGTGGCTGCTGCGGCGGCGATGGCAACGGCGGTAGCGGCGACGGACGGTGGCCCGATTTCGTTCGTCGTCGTGAGTGGACTTACTTACTTACTTACCCTCTCCACGGGTCTCGTTGTTGTCGCCGCGGCCACCGCCGCCACCGCCGCCACCGCCATGTCGAAGGGTGGGTCCCCTGCGATCGGTGAGCGGCAAGGCAAGGCAAGCCAACCAACCAACCATCCAACCAGCCGGCCATTCTGCCAGCCAGGCGAGCGACTCGGCTCGATTCGTTCAGTTGCTGCCTCTACGGTCCCTGCCGCTTCTTTGGACGTCGTCGTCGTCGTCGTTGTTACCAGCTGTAGCAGCAGCAGCAAAAGTAGTCGTCGCTGTAGGAGTAACAGTCGTAGTCGTCGTCGCTGTAGTCGTAGCAATAGTGCTACCATCAGCGGTCCCTGCAGCGGTCTTGGTGGCCCTGGCCGTCGACAGGGTCTTCTTCTTCTTTCCCTTTTCTACCGCCACCGCCCCATCTGATGTGGCTGCGGCTGCTGCGGCTGCAGCTTGGTGGTGATGGTGCATATTGATCGTCACTAGTCGAGTAGTCTTAGTTGAAGTAGTAGTTGAACTAGTTGAAGTTGAGTTTGTCCTCGCGGTGTGTCGTCGTCTTCGTCTCTCCCCCCACCCACCTACCCACCCACCTCAATCGAATTTGTTTGTTGTAAGTGCACTTGACAACGACGACAACGACAACAACAAGAACAGCTGCATTAGCAACTACAACTACAACAATAGCAGCAAGAACAACAATAGCAACAAGGACAACAAAATTAACAAAAACAGCAAGGACAACAAAATCAACAAGAATAACAACAATAACAACAGCAGCAATAACAACAACAATATAATCGGAGTACCTCAACAGTAGAGACACGACAGACGAGAGGTGCTGCGTGAGTGAGTGCATCTATGCATATGAGATCGAGAGACAAAGAGCGAGATTTTGTGGCGGCTGTGCGGAGTGACCCCAACTGATGTGCGAGTTGTTGAAGGTTGTTGTGCTTGTGGGTAGTTATTGAAGTTCTTGTGGCAGTTGTTATTGTTGTTGTTGTCTTCGTCGTCGTCGTCGTCGTTTTTGTTAAAGAAGTGGCACCTCAGCAAGGAGAAGAAGAGTTTCCAAGAACAAGAACAACAACAAAAAAGAACGAGTAAGTGGTACCAGTCCTAGACGGAGTAGTTCAAATCGTGCCGAAATTGTTGGTGGGTTGTCCGTGTCAGTGCCAGAAGAGTACAGTGGAGGCGGAGCTAGCTTCCTTCTAGGGCGGGAAAGAACACTGCGATCTGTGGATTGTGTGGAGTGTGTTCAGTCCTGCTGTCCAGATCCTACACAGAGTGAGCACAGTGAAAGAGGGCGAAACATAGAGGAAGATTATAAGATTGTCGACGTCGTCATCGTCGTCGTCGTCGTGGTCAGTGTTTGAGTGCAGCCGGTACGCAACGCAGGTGCGCTCTCTATGTGCGTTGTTGCGGAGTTGTCTATCGATATACGCTGGAATGCCCGCCTGACCGCATGCTCGAATTTGCTCTCTAGTTCACTACTGTACAACTTTTCAGCTGCTGCTGCTGCCGCTGCCGCTGCTGCCTACTGTTGATGTTGTTGTTGTTGATGATGATTAGAATGATATCCATCATCATAATGATCATGCTGATGATGAGAACGGCAGTTTGATCCGAAAGTCTTCATTGCTAATCATCAATTTCGTTATTGTCCCTCTCTTCAGAAGCGACAGTATCATCGTCATTATCCTCGTCAGAGGTGTTGTACATCGAGCGTATGGGCAGTTGTTTCAGTATATATATATATATATATATATATATATATATATATATATATATACATATATATATAGAGAGAGAGAGAGGTAGACGATGAGGGCGCGGCAATGGCGACGATTTTGCCGTTGTCCTTAAACTTTCCTCGCCGCTATTGGTGGGCGGTGGCCTTGTTATTGTTGCAGTAGCTGCTGTTTTAACTGCTAATATTGTTGTTGTTGTTGTCGCTTTTGCTGCTGCTGTTGTTACTACAACTTTTATTGTTGTTGTTGCTGTTGTTACTACAACTTTTATTGTTGTTTTTGTTGCTGTTGTTGTTGTTGCCGGTCTTGGTTGGAGATTGTCCGCCCCTCCGTCTCTCAATGGATGCCAAGGAGTTTTACGATGTTGATTGATTTGATGTGATTCCAGCGCGTCTTACCCCGTCTATGCCTGTTGCCCCCTCCCTCCTTCCGGCTACGCTCTCCTTCCTCCCCCTCTCTCTGCTCCCGTGCAGTCTGTTTGTTATACGCCCACCCCCCCCTATTGATTTAACTACCTGTCTCCCTCTCCCCGTATTGATTATATGCTCTCTCTCCCTCTCTCGTTCGCTGGTAGAGACCTTGCAGTCTAATGTCGGTGTTTTGTCTCGTCTCAAGTTTTGTGTCGCTTAAGACTGGGAGTATGCCTATGCCTCCGCCGGGCTCTGTTGCCCGGCTGACTTTTTAAAGCGCTATTCGCTAAAGATTCGTTCGTCGTGGGTCGTCGCTCTACGACGGATGTATTCGAGTTGCTTTTGCTGCCGTTGCGCTTAAAGTAAAGTTTTCGGGCTGACCCTCAGCCAAGATTTAACGTCCACGGAACTTTTTTTCACATTGCTTCATAGACGGGCTGACCCCCATAAATATAAATGTGCAATGGTGGGGCTTGAACCCTATGCGCACCTGCTTTGTGTCTCCTCCGGTTGTGAGGCGCAGACTTTAGCCACCACGCCTCCGAGCTCGGCTGCCCTGCTTGTCCTCCTGTAAAGTGGCAATATTCGAATATAGCCCCCCCCCCGCCCTGTTCAAAGTACATGCATGAATAAGTTGATAGAGGGATGGACGGACAAAATGACTTCATCGGACGCCCCTTGGACCTGAGTGATTCCGGGGGCGCCGTGAAGGCAACACCAGTCTTCTCCTTCTTCTGCATGTTCTTCCGCTTGTTGTTGTCGTTGTTGTTGGTTTTCTTCGTCCTTTTAGGGGTGTGTCTGTGATGGCCATGATTCTACATCGGTTAGGATCGGTTGCAAGATTGCAGCAGCAGCAGCAGCAGCAACATCTGTTACTTCTATTGCTGTTTCGGCCACTTGTGAATGCAATGCAAGAGCACAGCAGTAGAAGCCGGCAAATCATGATGATGATGAGAATGATACGAGCGGATGATTATTATGTTTTATGTGAGAGGGAGCCACATGCTCTAGGCGTTACGTATAGGGAAGATATCATCTTCTTATTTAATTGTATGGTTATACGGTTACATTATTTGTTATTATGTGATACCTATACATCATAATTAGAATAATACCCTCTTCAAAAAAAACCTACTGCAACGACAATAGCAACAACAACAACAACAACAGCAACAACAACGGCAATAGCAACGACGACAATACTACCGTCAACAACAGTCGTCAGTAGTCGTCGTCGTAGTAGTAGTAGTAGTAGTAGCTACAGCTGCACTAACAGATCAGAAGCAGTCGCCCGCCGAATCAGCAGCGGGCTGACGGATAGTCACTACTTTGGCTGCAGTCAAACAGCCAGACAGCCAGACATACCAGCCAGCGGTAGCAGTGGTGCTGGTGATGGCGGTGGCCCCACCCCGGGCATTTGTTTGTCCTTGCTTGGCATCTACCTATCTATCTATCTGTGTATTCGACAAACTATCTGCTCACTCAGTCACGGCTCGCCTGGAGCTGTAGCTGTCTGCCTCTCTGGCTGTCTGAATGACTGAATTTCCAACTGTCTATATGACTGTCTGACTGAGTGACTGTCTGAGTGACGGACGGACGGACGCACTGGCTCAACTGGACAAACAACCGACTGACTGAATGAGTGAGCCATTGAGTATCATCTATGTGGCCGGCGCCGACCCACGATCAGTGTCCATCAACCACCAACACCACCGCCACCACCACCAAACACATCTCGTCGTCACTGCTCGTAGCGTCAGCCATCAGAAGCCGATGTTGCTGATGCTACTGCTACCAGGAATGACACCAGCGACGACGACAACAACAACAACAACAACTACGGCCATAACTCTAATGACAACTACAACGATGGCGACAACATTAATACCAAACAACAACAACAACAACGATGACGACGACAACAACGACAACAACAACAACATAACAACATAACAACACCAAACAACAACAACAACAACAACATAACAACAACAACATAACAACACCAAAACAACAACAACAACTACTACTACATCAAATCACAACAACGGCGGCGACAACAACAACAAGAAGAACAACAACGGCTACTGTTGTTGCAGTTGTGTGTATCTGTTGGGCTTGGTTGAGCTGTAATGCGGCGCCTGGTTCTTCCCGGCGCAACCGAACAAAAGACTGAAAAACTACCGAGTCGACACAACTCGCCGACTTTGTCTCGCAGTCTGGTTGCGACTGCTGCTGCGCCTGCATAACATAGCATAGCACAGTGGCATAGAGCTAGTCTTTGCCAGCTCGCTTTCGTTGGCTTGAAGCTCATTATCCGACGACGACGACGACGACGACGATGAAGATGATGATAATGGGGCGATAATTGATGATGGTGAAGATGGTGGCGAAGATGGCACCCATGATGGTGGTGTTCATACGATGGTCGCGCTTTATAGCAAAAAAAAATACAAAAATGCATATGTATATATTTATACGTTTTATAGCACGGCCTAACATGAAATGAGACACAGGTCGGCTCGTTTTTGCTCGTATTAGAAGTAAACGAGAGAATAACAAACATAGATACTGCAAGCGTAGGGAGACGGAAAGAGCGAGATAAATGTATAAATAGCAAGAAAAGGCTGGGCTAGAAATTTAAAGCATCGAAAGCAATGCAATAAAGCTCCGAAGAAATGAATGAGGTGGAACATGACTAGCAACGACAACGACAACAAAAATAAACATTAAAACACAAAATAACAGCCGTGCGTACGACCACCGCCTTTCCTAGCACCTCTACGGTCGGGCACCTGCTTGTCATGGTCATATCTGTCGTCGCCATGACAGTCGTCATCATTACCATCATCTTCATTAATATTATTATTATTATGATTGTTATTATTATTATTATTATTAAAATTCTATTCTCTTCCCCTGTGTCATCATCTCGCTAGCCTAGCCCTAGTGTTGAGACTTCGACAAGAAGTTCAGAAGTCTCTCTTTTGCTAACTCAAATTCCTTCTTCTCCTCCACATCTCCATATTGTCTTGTCGGAGTGTTTCGGCCGGCGTTAGAGGCTGGGCTTCGTTGGCCCCGCTCGGTAACCGCCGGGGCCGCCGCCGCCACCGCTGATTGTCGGCCACGCAAAAATTGCTCTTACTGCCATTACCATTACTCTGCTACTATTACTAGCAACATCACCATCACCATTACTACTACTACTAAAAATTTCGGGCTGACCCTCAGCCAAGATTTAACGTCCACGGAACTGTTTTTCACATTGCTTCATAGACGGAAACCCCATAAATACAAATGTGCAGCGGTGGGGTTCGAACCCGCGCACCTATCCGTGTCTCCTCCGGTTTGCGAGGCGCAGACTTAAGCCACCCACGCCACCGGGCTCGACACTACTACTACTACTACTACTACCACTACCACTTACCACTACCTACTACTACTACTACTACTATTACTATTACTACCATCACCGCCACCACCACCGCCGCCAAACGAGAACAAATAGAGAATGCCGGGCCAGAGGACGGCGGTGGCGGCGGCGACGATGGTCGGGCCAAAATCGGGTGTGGCTGGCTCGCTCGCTCAATGGCGGACTTGCTGGCTGACTGACTGGCGAGCTGCATAATTGGCCTCTATGGCCACAACAGACAGACCGACGGACGGACGGACAGACAGACAGGCAGTCAGTGGGCCACTGAGCCACTGAGCCAGTGGCGTGGTGGAAATAGAAACAACCCAACTCCTCCTCGTCGGCACTGCTGCTGCAGCTGCAGCTGCTGCTGCTGTTGTTGTTGTTGGTGGTCGGTGGTGGTGGTTGCGGTAATGGTGGCGGTAACGCGGACGCTGCCGCCCGCAGTTCTATTTACTGCAGGAGCACTGCATGGCACAGCGTCGCTGCAATTGACGGTTGGTCGGTCCGTCTGTATGACTATATGGGTCTATATCGGTTCGTCTGTCTTTGGGGTTATGCCGGTTTGTCTGTAGGTCTATGCCGGTTTGTCTGTGGGTCTATGTCGGCTTGTCTGTTGCATTTTCTGTGTGTGTGTGTTGATTGCTGACACCACGCGGGCCTCGTTCTCGCCGAGGCTTCACCTCTCGCCAGGAGCTTACTCGCACGTGAAGAATACTAGAGAAATCAAGTGCAGAGAAACTACGGATTCATCCACTTGTCTAGCTGACTTCTCACGTATCTATTTATCGAAAGATCGATTGATGATTGCTCGATTCCTGCACTGGTCACTTCATCCATCAATGTGTGTCTAGTTAACTTTCTATGTATTTATCTATCGATTGATTCAATTTCAACTTTGTACATCAATTTGTCGAACTAACATCACATCTATTTATTAATTCATTCTTAAGTTTATCAATTTGTTGGATTCACTTTCTATCTATCTAACTATATATCTATAAATTAATTCGACACTTCGTTCACCCGTCCATTTCTTCATTCCGCTGTGAATGAATAAAATGCTTCGACGAATCACTGTTGCTATGCTAGGCTGTGAATGAATTTGACACCGTGTGTGTCGTCTGCCTATGCTGGAGTTCTGGTCGTGAGGTGCCCTTTCGATGGCTGCTACAACAACTAAGACTTATTAATTGGAATTACCTGGAGTACGACTAGTACAAAAGCTGTTGTTGTTGTTGTTGCTGCTGATCTCGTTGTTGTCATTGCTTCCGACAGTTACGGTGATAATCATGGTCATAACTGTACACAATGAAACTACTTGTCACTACATTTCGAGTGTACGGTCAAACTAAATAAATTGGCCAGTAACAGCCTAATTGTGTAGTACGTCTTCCAGCATTGCTTATGTATTGTCGCGTTTTCTTCGGCAGTCTTTACCCTTCACGCCCACCTCTCCTCCCGTTCCTTGTTAATGGTTTGTGAGCATCCATGTGTTACCACTACACTATGGTGATGACATTGCATTAACTGATTGATTCATTGATTCTTTATCAGGACTGCTATATCAACGCCAGCGAGCGGAGCTGCAGTAGAAAAGCGTCAACGTCGATTCGCGCCAGCTGCAGCAACAGCGGCAACAGCAGAAGCAGATGATACAACCGAAAAGGAATTACAACAACAACGTGTGAAGTTCGTGAGTTAGTGACAACGGAAGATCGTGAACGCCTCGTGAGAACGACGCTGTGAGAAGGGAGTATTCGTACTCGCTGTGTTCAACTGTCCTGCTACTACTAGGACAGTTGCTCGTCTGGTCCTGTAACCAGTGTCCTGGTGTTGTTGTTGCTGCTTGTGTTTGTGCTGTGTCGTGCCGTCACCTAAGGAACGTAGATAAGACCAGCCAAGACCAGGAAAAGAAAGCAAGCGAAACTGTCAACAAGGGAAAGGAAAAAGTTTCAGCGCAACAACAACAACACGCACGTGTGCAACAAAACCAAAATGGCCCGCGACACAAACCTTGAGAACGACGAACAGGACATCCCCGGTAAGTGGAGGCCTCCCAGCCCAATTATCCAACTTGGCGGTCCAGATTCTCCTTCAGTGCAGCCAGGCCGCCGTGTCTGCTCCATTTGCAACGAGCGGGAATATCGAGCACGTGTTGATCGTGTTGAACAGCAATCGTGTTGTTGCTGTCTATATGATGTTTTGCTGGTTATGTTGCAGTTAGCACTGCTTTACCATGAATGTTTTGTTGGCGCAGTAGTAGTAGTAGTAGTAGTAATAGTGTTGTTATTAGTATTATCAGTAGTATTATTTTTGTTCATATTGCTATTATTGTTGTTGGAATTTTTGTGGCCGACGTTGTCACTGCCATTGTTGATAGTTTGATACCAACGTCATAGACGTTGTTGTAATATGGTGCTTTATTCCTAGGACGTTTTTAGCGCCTTTCATTCAGTGAGAGCACGACGATGAGCTGGGTATAAGTGGACCACAATTGTACCCTTGGAGTATATATGTATTGTTGAATACACCGCACATGACAATGTAGGTTATTTTCTTACACAGCGTATTTTTGCTCATTATAATGCTTTTGTTGTGGCACGATATTAAACATGAATTCGCGTGTATTTATGTATCGTTGGAGTTTTTAAAAGTGTCTTCAAAGATGAGAGCAGGATTCTTACAGCATCTGTTTTTATAAATATATGTACGCTTGTTGTTTTAATGATGGCAGTATGTAGTCTCCTTCGGCCTTCACCTTAACTGGAATCATAAACTGGATACCATCGAAGGTCACTTCAAAGCAACTGGTTGTGGATGTGAACCGTGACTAGAGAAATGCAACTCAATATTTTAGTTGCTGTATTAAAACTAGTTTACTTTGTTATACATATATTTTATTGTTGATACACCTGTACGCATTCGTCGGTGGAAACGAAGGTTGAGAAGTGTCAGCTGGGTGCGAAATCTTTTCTCCATTTTGTAGCCAACCGCTTTGTCTTGAGGTAGTTAAGGAAAGGGGTCGGTATTCATTATATAGGAAGTTTGCACGTAATGACTTTAGCACTCAATGGTAATAGTCGCGTCACGGCATAACTATTAGAGATTTGCATATATATATATATATATATATATATATATATATATATATATATATATATAGCCATTGCTCTGTAAACTTTATTGAAACAGCACACACCGTTAGCTGCTTCTTTGTAGTACGGTTAAAATATTCTCGCTTTATGTATTGATGAGTTACTTTTGTTAGTTGCAAATCAGTTTGTCCTTGCCACTACCGACTACAGCGAACTATGCTTGGTGTGAACCAGACCTCTAGTAGCCGCTGAAATTGTTGTTGTCGTTGTTGTTGTTGTTGCTGTTGTTGTTGTTGTTGTTGTTTTTGCACACCGACTTTGCCCTAGCATCGGCAACTAAGCAGACCATCTGTCATCATACAACCTGTACCGTTGTGTTGCGTCCCGAGCAGTGTCAAACGTACGTATAGACGGACATGTTGGCGCGTATTAGTAGCTTACTACCACCTTCTCATAGAGCACCACGCTCAACGGGTGGACGGATTGGGTTGCACACAGGTGGGCTGGCATCTGCACCAGCATAATAGCCCAACAGCGGTGCTCCAGTGTTGCAGCATCTGTACGTTTAGCGAGATCTTTCATTTATAATTGCATCTACCTGTAAATATACCATCATGTATATGCTTATATGCTATTACTGTACTCTCCTGGCTGCCACAGCCGAAGGACTGCCGGCAGCGACACCGTCGGCGACGCCGCTTTTGTTGCCGCTTGGATATGGCTTTTTGTTTCGTACTCCTGGTGGTCGTAAATGATGTTCTTGCTGAAACCGTACGTCGCTGACACAGACAATGCGTTTATTATTATTATTATTATTATTATTATTAAATATTTCCGATTTTACCGATATAATTCTTCACTAGTAGCATTTATTTTACGCGCGCTCAAAGACAGTCAGCCGGCTACTGATGTAAAAACGATTGTTGTCGTCAATCTCTAGTAGTAGTATTGTTGTTGTTGTTGTTTTTGGTATTATGGCTAATGTTGTTGCAGCTCTAGTTGTGGCTACTGTTGCTGTTGTCTGTACTATTATTGTTGTTTTCTATTGGTACTGCAGTTGCCGTTGTAGCAGCTGTTGTTGTTGTTGTTGTGGTGGTGGTGACTTATTTTGGTGAGCAATCTACTGTTATCTACTGTCACATCCAGTCCAAGCGTTTGACCTTGCGCGCCGTTAGTAGCCGACGGCGGCTGCGGCACTGCGGGGGTACAGCGGAGATGATGCACTTACGAACGTATGAATTACGTCCTTTTGGCCTACAGCTTAGCCTAGACACGCGCGTCTCGCACAGCTGTCTGTGTCCCAGCAACAGCGACCCAGTAGACCCCAAATGGTATACAGGCAGCAATCGTTGTGGTAGTACATCATATACACGCTAACATATCCGTACAGACGACATGTATACACGGCAGCAGCAGCGGCAAGCATCAGCATCATATTGATGGAGTGCTCTTACTCAGTCTGTCGATAACCTTTACCTCTTCGCTGCCTGTCGAGGCGAAGAGTCTCCCGTTGCGGGGCGAAACAGACAAACAAACCGACACGATCCTTCTCGTTGTAGTACCGTACTCGATGTCAAAGTAAACGTACTAGAAAAACTAGTAATAGTACTCGGGGAAAGAGGGACCAGCCAGAGAGTAGGTCAGAGAGGAGACGACGGAGCGAATGAGCTGCGGGTTTCGGTGTGGTTTACAATTGAGAAGAAATCGGCACCGCCCGGTAGATGGAAATCTACGAGTCAGCGCGTAGACGCGCTCTGGTTCAGCTTTGCTCCGCCAGTCGGGCGTCATTTGACATTCATGCAGTAGCTATACGGGCAACGGAACCACGATGGGCCATCCGCAATGATACATTTATGCTATAATTACGCCTGGCAGCTGTTCTATATACGTTTTTTTCTCATATATATATATATATATATATATATATAGTATATATATATGTATCATATATATGTATATATATATATGTATATATATATATATATATATATTTGTTTCTGTACTATATAATGTTCGTTTGGACTGCATAAATACGCTTTTGCGCACATATTGTCTCACTTGCCCATTGTGTGATGCGTTAAAGCATCGGGGCCTTGGCTCATGTGCCTCACGAGCCAACATTGCTCACCACCATTTGGCATCAGACCAAACGCTCTAAAAGCCGTTTCTCAGTGACCCCAATGTGAGCCGTGGCGCCGGGTCTCTTTGCCTGGCTGGATCCATCAAAAGGTCCTCGTCACTATGTGCCCTGAGAAGTGAAGTCTTTGTCCGACACAGTCACTTATCTCAGGATGCATTCTATCCCTTTACTCTAATAAAGATGCTTATATATATATATATATTATATATATAAAATTAAGGTTCCTCTGTGTTTTTTTTATAGATGTTTATTGATTACATATATAATCTGGAAAGTCTCACATCAGAGACCCACTACACAGGTGTACATTTTACGCTTTAAACGTTTTAACATTCGATAATGCTCACAACTTGTACATGTTTCGCTGATAATGCTTTTCTGTTTAATAGATGGACAATTTTGTGGTGGTGCCAATAGAAATCGAGTACTTTACGTCGAAGTTATCTTCTTCTTCTAGTAGGAATGAAACTGCTCGGTATGGTGCATAGTAAAATATGCCATCACTATAGGCTACTAGTTTATCACCCTGACCACTAACCTCGTTATGGGATCGGAACTATAGACTGATGTTATACCATACCGTTATACTTGTTCTCACCATTACCTGCCACCAACCCCGACAACACTGACGCCCCACACCGCCACGCATCACCGTGATTGATGCACGCACCGCAAAGGTGGCTGGACGGGTATCTCTGTGCTTACGTTGGTGTAGCGTTAATCGGGTTTCGCGATCGTGAAATGAAAAAAGAGAGCTATCCAGCTACCCCCCCCCCCCCCCGGTCGTTCTTCTGCGTTGGCGCAGAGGCAGACTGTTGGAGTCTGGTTTGCCCTCCTTCTGCTTCGTTGTTGCTGTTGTTTGTTATGGTAATAACTATCACCACTACGATGTAAGTTCCGACTCTCCTTGTTTTCTTTGACAACGAGTATGATTGACAATGACGGGCGGCTGCTGATGCTCCTGCTTGATGTTCACCGATGATTTTTCGACATTCTCGCGAACCACGGTCGATCATTCCATCTCATCTCTATGTGATATCGCTGCTGTAGAGAAGCCTGCGGATATATATACATATATATATATATATACTAATGCTGTCACGTCAACAATTGCTGCGCGCCGCCATATCTTGGCACATGAGCTGACGCATTCACAAATTAGTGATGGTGATGGGAGTTCTCACCCAAGTGAGATTGTACATTTTGTGTGCGTGTCAGAGAGGGAAATTGTCAATTGTTTAGGAGCGAATAAAAACACTGTACACATGCCAAATGCATCTATATATATACATATAATATATATATATATATATATATATATATATATATATATATATATACGCACACAATATGTCGGCGTGTGTGTTCTGTACACCGGCGATTTTGTCAGAGCAAGCAGTTTGTGTCCTCTCATCTGAACCAACCAAGCTCCAAATGACAACAGCCCGGATGGACCCCGTGACCAGCTAGACGTCTACTAGCTGAGGGCTGCGATGCAGCATCATGGTTGAAGTTGTCGAATCGTGTCGTGGGTGTCCACCAGCGTAGTGTGGTCGATCAGGCTGATGTTACTTCACCCACCGCTGCATCTTGCTCTTCATTCATTTCCTTTTATTCTTCTTCTACTACTTCTTCTTCTTCTTCTTGTTCTTTTGACTTCTTCTACTGAGTCTCTTTTGGCTTCGGTCAACCGGTGTATTCTGACGAGCTTTATTGAGCACTTAAAGTGAGTGGTCGAGCCACTGAAGTCGTCCCCATTCCGCACCACATCGCCACACAGCGGGCTGGCGGGACCCCGCAATAGCCGCATTTTATGTCAGCCCCAATAACAACAACGGATGGCATGGGCA
>QVRM01002724.1:0-38144 GCA_003439945.1 Dermanyssus gallinae
AATGCGTGTCTGCAGGAGCGTCTGAAACCTGAGGAGATGGCGCAGAGGGTCACGGCCCTCCTGTCCGAGCGACACTCCAAATGGAACTGGACGGCGATCTGCGGCAACCAGTACGAGCTACGCTCGACGACCCACAAAAGCCACGACGTGGTGTTCAACAAGAAGTACCCGAACAAGCTGCGCGTGGTCATTTTTCGTGGCTCGCCGCTCGAGACGCTCCAGGGCGGTTCGGTGAACCTGATCGTGCTCCGCAATAAGCTGCCGGCGGTGAGGCTGACACCAAGGCCATTCAGCGGCAGGTTGAGCTGTCGGTGGCGATCAATTGTCGATGGCCGAACGAATTCGGCGGGTACCTCGACGACACGTACCCACGCGACAACTGGTTGTGATCGCCTCGAGGACTTCGCCTTCAGCCATGAGTACGAGAAAATGGCCTGCATTGTGTTCTGCGCCCTGGTGGCGCAGCTTGGCATCGGCGTTGTGAAGGGCCTCATGCCTAGATGTACCATGTAGGCCGTTGTCGAGTCGACTCCAGGACTCCGGCTGAGACCGTGAGATCATTGTGGGCGTTCTGTTTTGCGTCTGTCTATATTGACCTCTGGGTGGGCACCTCGCTCGAAGCTGCTACCATCGTCGACTACTCGCATCTGTAGCCGAGTAAATCTATACTGAGTTAGATGGAGATAGAGATTCGAGTGTACCCCGGCGGCACCAAAGCGCTACTGTCTCACAAGATAGTTGATAACCGCGTCTAAGTGGTAACCGCATATTTTTCATTAAAAAAAAGCTGGTTTATGCTGGTTAATCCTGTTGTACCAGGTTGCTAATTCTGTCAGTCTCTGTTGTCTGTTAAGGTATTCCTCGCGTACTTATGATTTGACCGAAGAACACTGCACAAGCGAAGGCCATTGATAAACACAAATCGATGGATAGGCGATTATTTAGCTAAACTGATACTAAAACACGTATTTTATTTATTAAAAACACGGGTTTATATATATATATATATATATATATATATATATATATATATATATATATATATATATATCTATATATATATAATATATATTCGAAGTCCCCCGTTATGTCGTAAATAAAGGCGTTATCACGTTAAGTTGTTGGCTGCATCCACGCTGGTATGCATAGGTATGCATTCCTGGATTGGGACGTTTCTTTAACTATTCATTCTGTACAATGAACGATCGTGTGAGGCTGTTAGGGTAACGAGACGTTTTGTGTTCTGTCGTTGTGTGGTGCAATCTTCGTCCCGTGCTTCAGTCGCATAGCGAGAACGAGTGCTTGCGCGTATGCCAATTGCTAGCATCTTGGTAGACGCGGGAGCAAGCTGCGATGATTGCGGGCACTCGTGCAATAGCAGGAATAGCAGATAGATAAATTCGGCATAGGTAAAAGACTTACTGCAGTCTTACTCTGATTAGACGAAAAAATTGTGTGGTGGAAAAAAACAAAACAACTTAAAATCAGTACAGAATAAAACAAAGGTGTTGCGTTGCAGTGGAGGAAAATGCTATGCTGGTAGAGATTACTGCTTAAAACAAGCGCGAGAGGGCACTCAGGGCGAGACGACAGTTATCTCCACTGGCAACACATGACAGGTGTATCCACTGACGAGGCGAAAGCACTCTGTTACTATTTGGCGATGCTGTTTACAATACAATACAAGTCTCTTTTTACTAAACAAGGGGTTTAACAAGTCACATATTTTGTCGTCATCCGTGCGTGTTTCGGATGGTATTTTTAGCAGCGGATCCTGAGGACGACTTTATAAATTGTGTTCCTCGTTAGGGTGAAGTTGAAGTACTCTGCAACAAAATTCGGAGTACGCCAAGTACTACGTATTGCTTCCGCAGTGGTCGATGTGAGCGGAGATACAATCGTTGTATCGCTAACCACCGTATCGAACGGACCGTTACCAATGCGATCACGCACAATATATATATATATATATATATATGTATATAATATAGTATATATATATTATATATATATATATATATATATATATATATATATATATATATATATATATATATATAATATATTATATATATACATATATTATATACATATATATATATATATATATATATATATTGTGCGTGATCGCATTGGTAACGGTCCGTTCGATACGGTGGTTAGCGATACAACGATTGTATCTCCCGCTCACATCGACCACTGCGGAGAAGCAATACGTAGTACTTGGCGTACTCCGAATTTTGTTGCAGAGTACTTCAACTTCACCTAAACGAGGAACACAATTATAAAGTCGTCCTCAGGATCCGCTGCTAAAAATACCATCCGAAACACGCACGGGATGACGACAAATATGTGACTTGTTAAAACCCCTTGTTTAGTAAAAAGAGACTTGTATTGTATTGTAAACAGCATCGCCAAATAGTAACAGAGTGCTTTCGCCTCGTCAGTGGATACACCTGTCATGTGTTGCCAGTGGAGATAACTGTCGTCTCGCCCTGAGTGCCCTCTCGCGCTTGTTTTAAGCAGTAATCTCTACCAGCATAGCATTTTCCTCACTGCAACGCAACACCCTTTGTTTTATTCTGTACTGATTTTAAGTTGTTTTGTTTTTTTCCACCACACAATTTTTTTCGTCTAATCAGAGTAAGACTGCAGTAAGTCTTTTACCTATGCCGAATTTATCTATCTGCTATTCCTGCTATTGCACGAGTGCCCGCAATCATCGCAAGCTTGCTCCCGCGTCTACCAAGATGCTAGCAATTGGCATACGCGCAAGCACTCGTTCTCGCTATGCGACTGAAGCACGGGACGAAGATTTGCACCACACAACGACAGAACACAAAACGTCTCGTTACCCTAACAGCCTATATATATACATATATATATATATATATATATATATATATATATGTATTAATATATGTATATATATAACACCATTTCGGTGAGGGTTGGCGGGTTAACTATGTATTCGACGACTGGTCTACTGCAGGGTTCTTCATTGGTTCTTCACCAGGTTCCTTCATTGTTGCCCAAACAGGACCAACTTCTAGTTTGACACGGTACTGTGACTGACATTATAACAGCCTATTTATATAACAAAATAAGCGTTCTATTTATTTCAACTTTTCACGTACAGTGTCGGAAACCTTGGTAAACTGGGCACTTTCCCTGCGTCAACAGTTGTCGATAGACGCCGAGTGTGGCAACGCGGTTTTAATGTTAGAACAATAAACCGACGGTCATAACCCCTTTTTTCTAATGGGTGGAGAATCGGATGACACACTCTTACTTACGCACACTTATTACTAAATTACTACTACTAAATAAGTCAAACAAATATATATATATATGTATATATATATATATATATATATATATATATATATATATATATATATATATATATATATATATATATATATATTTTGTGTGCATACAGCTTAAACGAGTGGACCCAAAGACTCGGCTATGCGAGACGGTTAGAGTTTGGAGGATCAGCAATGCTGCTTAATGAACCCGGAGGACTTGCCTTCGACTCGCTGACAAACAGGTACGATGAATGACATAGTGTATTAGGTACTTGCAAATACACTTGTAACAATACATACTATCTTATGCGATATAAAAGTATAAGGACCAACTTTTTCAACCAGAAAAAGTTCTTTCACAATTCTAATTGGCGTATGCCTACGTAGTTTTTTAAATTGGTTTACCTGATAAATATTGTCACGTCTTCTCTGAAAGATTACACATGCATGCTTAGGTAAGTCGTGCGTGATCATATTTTTCCATCCGGGTAAAGAAAGAGACACTAAGACTTGGTTTATTTCATTGAAAATTGAGGTTTGTACGATGCGTTTCACGCTTGCGTATAGCAAATGAGGTACCTTCCGCTTATCGAGATGTCGCCAAACCCTGCTGCTCGTCCGGACCGGGGCAGAGGCACTATTTTCGTTTGATTAGGTGGCTTGGTAGCTAGATAGTTAACCGTTTTTAGAGACTTGCCGGTGACACGTTGTTGTTCTGATTGCTGTTGAACTTTGTCGGGCGTGGTGGTGTAATGCATCGTCAAGGTTGTACATCGCTGATACGAACAATCACCAGGTGAAAGTGATCGACCTGGACACCGATGGGGCTTCTCACGTGATTGGACCCGACCTCAAGGTAGGTTGTATGTACTTACCAGTCTGGTTGTATATATATATAAGGGCGGGTTGGCAAAATGTATTTTTTTTTTAATTTAAAAGCTGAACTGAACCCGTCAAGATTCGGTTTGTTGTGTTAAGAAGCGCCGTCAGCTTCACACAGGCCAAATTTCGCGCGAATTTATTGTTTCAGTTCGGTTCAAAGAGGTGAAGAGAACGAGGCTCGGCGATTTTTTAGAAGCCGAAAATGGAAAGCAACGGTTCTGTGTTAATCAAATCGGACGTTTTAAATTGCGGAAATGTTACGAACTGCTCACACTGATCAAAGCAGTGTCCCGAAACACTGTGTATACTTGATTCCATAGATTTCACGATGGACGTGAAGAAACCGAAGATGATCTCCGATTCGGAGGACGTTTGACGTCAATAATAGAAGAAAACGTTGACAAGGCTCATGATATTGTACTCAACAATCGCCGAATTACTATCAGTGAAAAATGTTCGAGTTAAACCTATTAGGCGGTACCAGAAGACTCTAGTTTGATTCAGGGAATGACTACAAGAGACGAATCATGGGTAGATGTTTACGACATCGAGACCAATGCCCAATCCTCCCAGTGTGCTTCCAAGGAGAGAGTCGTTCGAAGAAATTCCTACCGGGCAGATCTAACACCAAGCTTTGTAGACTGCTTTTTTTCTGACTACAAGAGAATCATCATCTCTAGGATTTTTCCTATCTGGTTCTACGGTTAATAAGGAATCATACTGCGACATTTTAAGATCAACACACGTCAACATAAGAGGCCTGAACTTTGGGCAAACAGCCTTTGGATCCTCCATCACGACAACGCACCGACGCACACATCGTTACTGATTTCAGACTATTTTATGAGCATTTTTTATTTCGTTTCTATATCTCCGCAACCTCCCTATTTACTGGACTTGGTTTTGTACGAATTTTCCTCTTTCCGTGGATAAAAAGTTGAAGAGACAACGTATCCAAGACTCTCGAGTGTGATAAAGAGAAATTCGCAGTAGCGACTCAACTCGAGTCCTAAATAAGTGTTTAACAACGTTTTAGAGAGTGGGAAAGAAAGTGGCACAAGTGCATTATAGCAGACAGGAGCTATTTTGAAAGGAACAAACACGCGTAATAAAAATTCTCTTTTTATAAGTTACATTTTGTATCGAATTTTTCAATCCGTCGTCGTATATATATATATAAGGTAAGCTTGTCTCAAATGTTCTATAGCCCAGTTTGTCAAGTGACAGATCTTCTTGATATGTTGGACGGTTGTATATTTAGGCTACAATGAAGCGGCGCTTATATATATATATATATATATATATATATATATATGTGATTGACTTGGTGAAACTCGTCGAAATCACAGCGAAGCGATAGATGATCTATCTAATAGTACACGCGGTCGAAGACAACGGACCATCATTTATACTCTACCTATTTATCTGTCTAAAAGATGATTCATGCATGCGTGTGTGTTTGTACGCGCACACGCTCGTATATATGCTCGTGCATCATGCTGCTCACTAGAGGCTAGCTAGTGGTAGCCTAATTAGCCGCAATTCAATAAATATCGTCAAGCCCGGTGCCGTGGTGGCTTAAGTCTGCGCCTCGTAACCGGAGGAGACACATAGCATGTGCGCGGGCTCGAGCCCCACCGTTGCACCGATTTGTATTTATGGGGCATGTCCGTCTATGAAGCAATGTGAAAAACAGTTCCGTGGACGTTCAATCTTGGCTGAGGTGTCAGCCCGAAAACTTTACTAGTTCAATAAATATCAGCAGCAGCAACAGCAACAACAGCAGCAGTATCAACAATACATGCGCAAATACATACAAAACAATGCACAGAAGGCAACAGCAGATTAAGCAGCACCAACTCATAGAACGTAGATTTGCCGCCGCCGACGTCGGGACAGTTTGAGCGGGCGCGCGCCTTAGGCAATGTGTGGGATTGATTGAAGGAAGACACGGGATACGCGAGCACGGCCGTGGGTGGTTAGCCAGCTACTCGCCCTGTCGCTGTGCCTGCTCTGCTCAGTTCTACCACCCTACTCGATCCTACATACACTCTACTAGGTAGGACACCTACCACTGTTAGGGAAACCCTAGATATCTTAACATGTCCAGCTCTCGGTGCTTTGAAGATATACCTCAGGTTGAGTTCGAAGCCCGTAGGGGGCGGAGGATAGTCTAGAATTAAAAACAACCTTCTTAAAAAATGTTTTAATTCTAGGACACCTACCTATGCACGCAATCGGACGACAGCAACCGCCGATGAAAGGCTGCAGCTGCATACATAGCCAGTATATGATTACAATCAACATTTTTTAAGCAGGTTGTTTTCTAAATAGCCAGTATGTTGCCGGGCAGCTAGCCATTGAAGCCAGAGTCATGCTTTCTACACCGGTGGCTGTCTGCAGAGTCGGCTCTCTCGACAGACAGACAGAGAGAGAGAGAGAGAGAGCAGCAAAAACAAAACAGAGCTAAATAACAATAACTAATACTAATAATAATAATTAGTAATCATCATCATCATCATAAGAATAATAATAAGAAGATTATATATGCGGCTGCTGCTGCTGGAACACACATATTAAGCCGTTTATCTGACAGTAGTAGTAGTAGATACGCTCACCCACTCAGCCCGTGCCATGATTGGACGTCTGTCTATCTGTAGGCGGTAGGCGAAAATACGACGGCAAGAGTGGCTGATATTATGAATAATGCCGGGTGGTGTGATGTGATTAGCAATGATCGTTCGTATCAGCAGGGGTAGGTGGTTGTTGTTGTTGTTGTCGTTGTCGTCATTGACAGGCATTTGACAGCTGCTTGGTGGTAGAGAGCGTTTTTAACTCCGTGGCTGAACTCCGTTGGTGTTCTACGTTGTATTCGTATATTGCTCACTCCGCTGTGTTGTTGTTGTTATTGTTGCTGTCATTGTTGCTATTGCTGCTGCCGCTACACTTCTACTGCCGCGGTGAGCAAACCAAACGGAACACAACAGCCAGATTTGACCGCCCGCACGGCCATCTGTTGAACGTCAATCATACAGGCCTTGCCAGCTGCGAATGAGACGGTCCTGTTATGGTGGATATTGATCAGTAACAGTGTTATTATCGTCGTCGTCGTCGTTGGTGTTGTTGTTGTGGTTCTTGTTAGTGTTGTTGGTGTTGTTGCTGCTGCTACTACTCCCGTTGTTGTTGCTGCTGCTAGTCCCATTTTTTGTTGTTGTTGTTCCTACAGCAACCACAACAACAACAACAACGATAACGTCAATTTAACCGCAAACCAGCAAGAGAAAACGAACGCACCGATCGAACAACGACAACTAACTGGCAACTGAAATGGCACAATTCTGGTGTTGCGTGATTTGAAAAACAAACCGACAGTTGCTGTGTTTCTGTGTGAATTAGGAGAGACAAAACAGTGTTGTTGTTGTTCTTGCTATCGGTGTTGTTGTTGTATTGTTGCCGTAACTGGTGCTGTCTACTTACTCCTTGCGAGAGAGACAATGTTCGAAATGAACTAATACGCTGCCAGACGCTGCGCGCGTTTGCCGGTTTTCTGATTTTGTTGATTGTCGTCTGTGGTTTGGAACCGGCTGTTTCGGCTGCTGCAGCTGCTGCCACTACTATTGTTGCTACTGCTATTGCTGTTGCAGTTGTTGTTGTTATTGTTGTTATTGGGGCTGTGGGCGGCGCAGGAGCGGGGGTTCGTGTCGGGGGTAAGGGAGTCGAGAAGGAGGAGAGCCAGGTGGCGCAGGTGGCCGCAGAGAGTCGTAGTCTTTGTCAAAAAGCGAAACAAACAAACAAACCAACAGACCAACGCTGGCCTTTCCAGAGCGCGGCCGTCAATAGGTGGTGGTGCGCTGCATTACTTACTGCTCAGAGCAAAGCGACAGGTGTGTGCCTCTCTCTGGCACAAACACGTATACATACAGAACTCTCACACAGAGACGGCAGCATACGGGGGTCGCTGCAGGTGTGACAGCATTACCAGCAGCTGTGACAGCAATAGCAGCTACAGCAGAAGTGACATATAAAGCCATGGCGGCAACAACAACAACAGTAACCGAAGCGGCAACGACCGAAACGACAACTGTTGATCACTTGCTCGATCCGGTTCGTATCACGTCGAGATGCCGGCGCGCTGCGTCAGCTGCTTGAGATGGTCCAGGACAGTCGTCAGGTTGACAACGTCGAGGCGGCAGTGAAGCGGCTCGGCCCGACGCGTCTGGTCGACTGCGTTCGTTTCGCGCGGCCACGATGGCGATCGCAACGAGGCCAGCGACCACGGCGACCAGGTGGACCAGGCCGTGGCCGACTGTGGCGCGAACGATGGCCAGGACGTCGACACCGAAATCGAAGGCGACGAAAAGTCCGACGCAACAGTGGTTGCCGTTGACCCGTCAGAGTTGGCAGAGTCGCCAGAGGTGGAGACAGCAGCGGCGGCGGGGGGCGAAGCTGGGCTGGTGACGACGACGGTACAGCAAATAGACCAATCTCCATCAACACCGTCATCGTTACCGGCACAACCTCAACCACAGCAACCACAACCTCAACCTCAACAACCTCAGCCGCAACCTCAACAACAACTGCAGCAGCCACCATTAGCCGAAGCTGTCACTGCCGAAGAAGTGCAGTTCATCGCCGAGTGCGCCAAACATGACCACCTACGACAGGCGCTGTTTAGCGACAAACTCATCCGATTGCTGATCGGCCGCGTTCTGAAGCGGCCAGATCTCAGCCAGATGCTGGGCGGCGGCCCGCCAAGTGAGCTGGTCACGCAGACGTGCCGGGCGCTCGGCAATCTCTGCTACGAAAACGACGACGCGCGCCGCACTGTCCTGCGTCACGACGGGCTCGGGGCGCTCGTGACGCTGGTTCGTGCAGTACACGAGAAGATCACAGCAGCGGCGGCCGGGGGCTCCCCCGCCGGTGTAGTCGTCGTCGCCGATACCCCCGCCGACGCCGCGAATGTCGTTGCCGCCGCCAATGCCGATGGCCGGCCCCTGGATTCGCTGCCGGCGGTCGACGAAAAGCTAGCCGTCGTCGTCATGGGCTGTCTGTTCAACGTGGCCGACAACGACGACTGTCAGAAGGCGCTGCAGGACGCCAACGTCCTGCCGCTTCTCGTCGACTCGGTTGCGCTGCTGCCCGGCGACGAGGCGCGCGGCCACGCCGTGAATCTGCTGTGCGCGCTCAGCGAGGCCGACGACTGGCAGCGGGCGTTTCTCGACACGATGCCGTCGCTGCTGCGGCAGCTCGTGGCCACGACGCACAGCGACGAAGTGCTCGAGTCGCTCGTCGACGTGCTGCAGAACGTGTTCGGCCAGGCGAGCGAAGCCGACAAGCTTCGCCTGCTCGACTTGGGCCTCTGGAGCCACCTGCGGCAGCTGGTCGACAAGCGGCGGAGAAGCGGCAATGATGATGATGATGGTCGGGCGACGACCAGGACAACAGGTGGTCCGTTCGGCGGCCAGCCTCATGGTGCTTATGCTGACGGACGACGCGTGCATGCAGCGGATGTTCGCCGCCGGCAAGGGCGCCGAGTACGCGCTGATGCGTCGGTGGCTCAGCGACGAAAGCAACGAGCTGCGCACTTACGGCGCGCTTGCGATGGGCAACTTTGCGCGGGGCGACGACCTGTGTGTGGCGTTGGTCAAGGACGGCGTCGCGGCCCAACTCATCGGCATGCTTGAGCCACGGTCGGTGGCTCCGGGGGCGGCAGCGGGGGTGGCGGCGCCCACCACGTCGGCATCAAGCGGCGGCAGGATCGACGCCGACGTCGCAGGACGTCGCCAGCGGCCGGGAGGCGTTGGAGCACGCTGTGCTGGCCGGCCTTCGCAACCTGCTCATTCCGCGCGAGAACAAACGAGCGCTCGTGCAGAGCGGTATCGTCGAGCGGCTGCTCGGCGTCCTGCCCATTGGCTCGTACGCGGTAGCGTTCAAGTTTCTCGGCTGCATCCGGATGCTCGTCGACCGGCAGCCCGACATGGCGCTGAAGCTCGGCTCGAACCGCGACCTCGTCCGGAGCGTCGTGACGTGGTCGCACGTCGAGGTGCACGCCGGCGTCAAGAGCGAGGCGATGCGCGTCCTCTGCTGGATGCTGAAGAACAACGCCTCCGACGCGGTGCCGGTCGGTGATCGCCGCCGAGAACGGCGTGCACGCGATCGCCGACATGCTGCGCAGCGAGCACAGCGTCATGCAGAACGAGGCGCTCATCGCGCTCTCGCTGCTGGCCAACGGCAATCCGCCCGACGTGGTGCGGAAGGCGCTCGGCGCCATCACGACGCCAATCGCCGATAGTCTGGCCGACATTGTCATCCGAAGCAACGCGGCGTCGATGGCGAAGTCACACGCCACGTCGTCCTCGACGTCGGGGGCGTCGGCGACGTCGACGAAGAGTCGAAACATCGACGGCGCCGGTGTGGCCAACGAGTTCCTTGAGAACCTTGTTACGCTCGTGATCAACGTGTACCTTGTCGTCCGCGACGAACCCCAACAGGCGCTGGCCGACAAGATGAAGCCGCCGCTCGACGAGCTAAATCGCCGCACTCGGCATGTTCCTCTCAAAGACAAGGTCTGTAAGGCCTTACACGTACTGAACGGCCAATAGCAGATGCAGCAGCTGCAACCTCAACAACAGCTGCAGCAACTGCAACATAGCAGCATTTCTTCGCTGCTCTGCGCTGACGGCAGCCAGCAGTTGTACCAATCATACTAATGAATCAATTGGTAACAGTGTGAATCATCGCGTCCATGTGATAGATGCTGCGTGTAGGTGTTGTAACGCGACGGCACCCGAGTCTTTTGCCCAGTGTGGTGGTCCAACCAGTCAACCACCCCCACCCCCCCCACACCCCGCCCTGCCTCCTCAAGATTGACAGATGTAACGTTAAACGGTACCTGTATGCATGCGCGTATGTGGGGCCGTGTCGGTACGTGTATGATGGACAACTGAACTCTTCCGGCGGCTGTACGACGATCATATGGAAACCGCTAAATAGCTGTATCGCGTGTAGTTTACTCTCGATACGAACAAGTTGCCTAACACGACTTGAACTATTTCAGCACATATACCCGCCTTGTATAGGCTAAACCGTTGCTGCACCGCGTTCGCATACATCTTGTCCTGGTTGAGCGATGAACGCCGCACAGGTGGTTAAAACTTCCTAAATCAAACGCGTCGCAATTTATATATATATATATATATATATATATATATATATATATATATACACGTTATAGTTTAATATAAGATATTTATAGCTGGCAGACGCAGCGCAACCAAAGGATGTAGGATTGCAGCGTTGGGTTTGAACAGCAGAGATGGAATGTTGAAACTTTTTTGACAATGACGGGATTATACTTAATAAACGTATATATATTATCAGAGCGAGAACTCTCGTTTTCCTTGTTATTTCGGTTTTATTTATTTTTAATTTTTACTCAATTAACGTTTTTGAAGGTTTGGACGTTTTCATCAGTCGAAACAGCGACTCGATAGTAGAAGTCGGATCATTATGACTACTACTACTAAACAGAGTTTAATTTTTTTTAAATAACTGTATGGTGTAATTGTCTTGATATAAAAAGGCATTAATATTGACCAAAAATACGCTGGGATAGTGTTTTTGGGATTTTTCCCGCGTAGTAACTTAAAAACCTATCTCACATATTTAAAGAGGGCACCTCGACCTACATTGCCGATATTCTGACATGAGATATCACAACGCAGTCAAAACAATCTTATTTCAGATCCCGGCTTTTATGGCGCTTCCTTTAGTTGACTATTATCTACGTATTAGGCATTCATTAATGCTTAGCATAGGAGGTGAACTGTCGAGCATACTACTATTCTTAGGTTTGTCTGATTTCGTCCGCGGAAAGTTGCGGTTAGCTGTTGGTACCATCGCCTGTATTATTTCTTTACGCGTAAAATTGTACTTGCTGTTTTCTATCCACAAAGGCTTTATATTGAAACAATGTAAATGATTCGATGATTGTCTCAAAACTCTTTGATGTAACATAAACACAGTTGCCCAGCTCGGGTGTTAATGTTTAATACATGTATATCTGATAACTGAGTGCAAGCCGACGGTACAAATACACAAGTCTCTGGGGTTTCCCATTACGTGAAGAGGTGTGGCAGTCGTTTCGAGTAAAGGATTGCGACTTTCTGCAACAGGCCAGATAGACTGCAGAGGTTTAGCAATTTAAGGAGTTTTTAGACACTCCAACGTACCGCATTGGTCAATAGTACATGTATGTAGCGTATAGCGAAACGGATTCATGGAAATTTTGTGCGCTATTGTTATCATACGGCATGCTCAAGCACTTTCTCACTTCCAGTACCTAGTCTTGTTATATATATATATATATATATGAACCCAGGCGAAGCTAACTAAAAGTTGCGGTAGTATGCCACAATGTTTAAGCAGCACGCAACGAATTAGTGATAGATTAACTTTTTTTTTGGCACTTATTATACTAGCTATTATTTAATCGAGTACAGTGATAACATGATTATTTAATATTCAGTTTTGGGGTTACAGGAAAATGTGATTAACTAACTACACAAGGTCTTGTGAGGAGCGCTACCAGTCGAGCCTGTATCCCCTTGAGGCAGCCCCTCATTGTGCCCATTATTGCAGCCGCATTGCCGCGCTGAACCGTCAGAGATAGCCGCTGAAGTAGAAAGTCAAGAGTTATTTTCTTCCTTGTCGCCAGTTCCATTTGTTTGCCATCCTTCTGTAGAAGCGACCATACCTCAGGGCTGTCTCGGCTCCCCGACTGTCTCGAATACTAGCGGCAATGCGAAAAATGAGCTCGTTGGCGAGCTGTGCATATGTTTTGGTGTTTACACGTTCAGCCTTGCGTGCCGCGGAGCCAGCGACATATGCACTAGCCCCCAGGTTCGAGGGGGCGAGCGTTGCGTTGTTGATTGTCGCATCCCAAACAAGCGCCTTTCGCGCGCCGTTGAAAGGGGATAAAGGTGAGACAGTCCGGTCTCTTTCCGTCGCTTCTCAGGAGCTCTCTCGGCTGGCTCTCGGGTGCACACAAGTAGTACAGTAGAGAGTTAGAAAAAGATGACCGTCTAATTATCATTAATTCGGATGATGTGCAAGGTCACACAAGGCTACAGTAACGGTAACTTTTTCAGGGGCTGAAATATGGGAAGAGCTCTCTGTAATCACTGTTTATAGAGACCAAGCAAATGGTAGTTAGCGACGATAGGCACTTGTCTTGTCCTGCGTGTACAATTTCCTAGGTTAGCTTGTGCGATTTTTAAGAGCAAAGCGTTTAACATCGAGCACGTCTGTTTTTAAGTTTGATTCTACTTCGGGAGATGCAGTTGACACCGCCGACTGTGATGGCTTGTTTGTGGAGTACGAGCCTGATCAACAATCAATGAAGGTTGGTGCAAGAGTTCGGCTTCGCATAAACCTTAAACTGTCTCCGACGCTGGAGCTCAATGCAGACGCACCGCAGTTCTGGACGCTGAAAGGTGCGTGATATTTGTCATACAATCGTACAAGTACAGTCAGTTATTCATGGGTTAGTTTCTGTGGTTTAAACGTAACGAGGTCTTGAACAATGCTTATGTCACGGTAGTCGATAGTGAACAATAATTTAGCTCGAATTAAATATAAGGTGACTATGCTTATTGCTGATAACAGTTACCACACCCGTAGTAGTTTGAGCTATTGAGCTAATAAATTCTGTTTACTACGTGTAGAGTAATTATCTTAAATTGCGAATATGCGTGTTCTCTCTCTCTCTCTCTCTCTCTCTATATATATATATATATATATATATATATATATATATATATATATATATATATATATGTATATACATTGGTTTACAGGAGATGGTGTGAAACAACAGAAGTTAAAACTTGGTTCGGTGGCCGAAGTTAGCATCCTGCAGGAGAAGCTCGTGCTGGATCTGCTATGTTCTCTGGTGGTTTGCAACAAATTGCAAAACACTTGCGAGATGAGAGAACTCTCGAAGCAGCTTGAGCTTGTGCGCGGCGAGGCTTCCGCAGAGGCTTCCGCTCTGCAAGTAACGTTCGAAGTCAAACAGTAATCGAATGACAACAATTGTACAAGATTTCGTTTACGTTACGTGTAATTAAGGGGAAGCCGTCACTCTAATATAGGACAACGGCGACAAACCGAATATTGGCTGCAGGCAGAAGCGCGATAGCGGACCGCATATATACATGACAGCGGCAGACAGGGAGCACCTAAGACTACTTCGGGAGATGCAGTTGACACCGCCGCCTGTGATGGCTTGTTTGTGGAGTACGAGCCTTGTCAACAAACAATGAAGGTTGGTGCAGGAGTTACGCTTCGTCATGAAGAAGGGAACTATATCAAAGCCCAAGAAGAAGAGGAAGAAGAAGGAGCGAACTACGAAGAAGATGAGAAAAATTAGAGCAAAAGAAGTGGTTGATAATGGTACCGTCTAAAAACACGCTTTTGCCAGGATCTGCCTAGATAGTAAGTACCTCGACGGCCAAAGTGCGCACGTGCACATGAAAATAATGCCAAAAGCAACGTAAGGAGCAAGTCGAGTTAACATTTTCCGAAGGTGGCTTAAATCTGGCGTGCTCTCACCGTAACAAGCCAGACGATATCGACAACGAATATCGCATACTTTACATTGTGTCTTGCATTGGTGGCTAGATGCTTTTATGGCGTCCTTGCTTTGAAATTGTCAAACCACCGAATGGCGTTGTGGTTCATAGGCTGCTTGATTGGTTATTGTATGATCTATCACATATATATATATATATATAGAAAATATTGTGATGATTTATTAACCATTTACAATACGTTTGCACACTCGGCAGTGCTCGCCTCAATATATATATATATATAAAAGAAGAAAATGTATTTTACGCAATCGGCGTTGACTAATTAGATACATTATATGTTCTTAGCGTGTATATGGCGACTGTCGTGTGTCCATCTACGTCTTAACCTAAATAGACGTATCTGCAAGCCGGAAGTCGGTGTTGACTGACGCCCAGGAGTCGTGAGCTTCATCTCGTCAGAATATATACCCATTTCGAGGCAACATTTTCTAATTATCAATTTGGGCTAATGTTATAAAGGAATACACAAATAAGCTTATTTTACATATTTTACTCAGAATGATTATAATTCCGGAAAGATATATATTTAATTAGTGACACAAGATGTATCTGAAAATACAAATGACATCGACATTTCGAGTTTCGTTCATTGTCCAGAAGCTACAAGTTCCTCGACAATTATATGCCAATATATACATTATTTGGCATGTAGTTGTCAAAGAAGTTGCCAAATAATTTATGATGTAGTGGCGAGTAGCGATTAGATAGTAGTTTACGTATTTAAACTTTATGTACACGAAAAATACATGTATGATAAAGACATTGTCCGGTGTATTCAATCGAAGCTTTTCTACAAATAATAATGCATAGTCTCATTCATGAGGTAAGGAAAACGTCTAATGATAAACGCGTACCAGATTCTAAAAATATGGAAATTATTTAATACATTGGTTTTATTGCTAGGACTGCTCGTGCCGGAATTATGCCAGCAATACCCACAGGCCACCTTAACATCTCGAAGTAATTGTCAGTCGGAATTCGTAATTCTTGTATGAATGAGGAAGTGGCTTAAGCAATCGTGTCTGGGATAGTACTGGGCTGATCCACAGAAAAATAAAGCACTTAGTGAAAGTAGCGGATCTTCTTATTCGAGTATTTCTCGTTAGCTTGAGTTGACAACGGATAGTGTATTTATAGATTATGAAGCTGTATCAGAAATAATTTGTAATGCGTTGTTTGCCGTGGGGGTTCCTGTTGCACCACAGTAAAGAAACTACCTTCGCGATATAATATATATAGTAGATCGTCAGTACTATACGATATGACATACTCGTCAGTATTATCCAATACGTGATTAGCACTGTGCGTAGCACCCATCTAACTGTCTTCGAAAACACGCGGCTTCAGACCACGTCGTAGTCGGAATTAATAGCATTTGGTCTCTTCAGCCGATACCCCGTATGAGAGTGCACTAGTCGTAGGCAGATAATTGAGGAAGACACGACATGACACGAGATGAATATACCTGGTGAGACGTTCGTCTGAGCAAAGCAAACATAATTTTAGGAGAAGCCGGTATTCACCTTACTGGTAACGCACTTGTCTGCACTTTCGTTAGCTTCAGACGACATGAGAGAATGTTAGGATTCCTACCAATACCTGTGAATCAGAATCGTTTTGCACAACTTGTTCCAGTTCTATAAGCGCTTCTATCGAAGCCACAATATGCACTGTGGCCTTTTTTATGATCAAGTCAAATGTGGCAGATGCGATAAACTCGTCGTTCTTGGCTGTAACTATGCAGCCACGTCGTCGTTAGTACACTTCGTCTAAAATCCTTTTGAGCCCCACCATCACAAATGCCACTATCAAGCACTCTGGCTTCGCACTTGAGACACTTTGGTCACAAGTGACGAACGTTGCACAGCTGATTTAACAGTGTTGATGTTTTATTGCTGTCAGCAGTGACTCGGTACCACGTGCAGTAGTGCTATTTGGTTTGATAATTTGTTAATTGGTTAACTGCATAGTGATGAAAGGATCTTACTGTAACAATAAATATACAGGTTTATTTTCACGTCGTATTAAAATACAGCCTCACATATACCGCAGCATCTCCGACATACGAAGTTTTCAACCGACACATGCTTTGTAGTTTGTCATCAGCTTTGTGAACTCGAATTCACACATGTATTTGTCTCGAATTTGTTCCAGTGAAAAATTGACTCTTCTTCTCTGCCCTTGCTGCCAACAACAAAGAGGTCGTAAGAAAAGCAAAAAGAAGGACAAGACAGAAAGAGGGGACAGCTGAGGGGAGCGTAGAGATCTCATTTGTCAGAACGATATGGTACAGAACACGACCTACGTAGGATCTAGCGTAATCATTTCCTATGTAGGCTAGTCGCGATAGTTAAAGGTTTACAAAAGCAAAAATGATGGTCTGCTCGTCCTGAAAGAAGTAAAATCAATGTGTGGGACGACACCGAGGCATTTTGCTGTCGACCATTCAACATAGAGAAACTGCTGCGTGCAGATGCCGCCTGCCGCACTGACTACTGCAAACCTGTTGACCCGCTCTTGAAGATTTCTCGCAGAAGGTCTGCATTTTTGCAAGATTGCACTTCTCCATTTATCCTCCCTCATTTTTTTCTTTGTTCTCCTGACCCGTACAGACACACATACACATTTATATATATATACTCTCATCATCTATTTCATCGCTTTTTCTTGCTAAAATTTGTTGCTATATCCCGTATGCGCAATGCGAGATCGTTAGCACTTGGTTTAACGTTTTCGCAAAGCGATCTCTTAATATAAAGTACTAGTAACAAAAATGCAGTCGTTACTATTATTACTGAAATAGGCATACAGTCGGATGACGCGTCACTATTGTTATCACGATGCTTCCTCAGTGCCGCATTTGTGTCACTGCGTTTACTGGCGATTACCCTAAACTAGATAGCTTGGACAAGACGGTCGATGGATGTCTTGATTGGCCTCGCACTCAGTTGCACTGTACCTACACTTTGACGCTCAAACGTGGTGCCCATGGAGGCCCGATTAGATGCAGCACATTTTTAAGGCGATCTTGTTGTAAACGAACCTCGGTCCCAAATCTCCCGTCCTGACAGTAAATGTGACGTCGGCTATCTGTCCTCCAGTGGTGTTAAAAGATACTGGCAAATAAAATATCGAGTTACTTGCCGCAACGATAAGTATTCCGATCGATATACTTGTAAATCTTATTCGTGATGTTAAGAAAACTTAATTTATTCGCAATTTGCCTAAAATGCAACAAGCACGCAAGTTATTGGGATATCACAATGCTTGTTTTTCGATGCAACAAGGGGAAAGCTAATCTCAGGACACAGATACTCGAAGCACAGCAAATGAGAATTTCGGTTACAGGACGCGACGATAGGATGATGGCCTCTATCTAGCTCGCTACCGTAGCGACCGCGACAAGCGGTACTAATGCAGGATCATGGCAACCCCCTAACCATCATGCTTACTTGACGCTGCTTAACTACTAACTCAAATGACGAGCGTAATGTAAGCGGTATCGCTTGTAGGCGAGCGAAAACCTTGAAATCATCATCAGCGAATACTTGTCCTACTGGGTTCGTTCGCCTTGCTAAACCTTGTTGTTTTTATCTATTGCTGTTCCTAGCATCTTTGTGTTTCCTGCTGCCGCCATTGTACGCTGCTGGTATCCGCTGTTGATTTGATCTTGTTATTCTTGAGGATTTAATGTTGCTGTTGTTAGTAGCATTGTTGTTACTGCTGCCGCTGCTCACGCCGCCGCCGCCACCGCCACTGTCGTTATTGTGGCGCTCCTTGTTGCTTTCGTTCATGTGAATGCTAATTTATTATCAATTAGCACGGACTATTGTTGTTGATCCAACTCTTGCAACTTCGGAAACGTGCCTACTAATATAGAACTACAACTCATCGCGTAATAATGTGTATCTATTCGACGACGGTGCCAGCTTCCGGAAGGTCGATTCAGGAGGATCCGTTTGCACCACGTTCGCCGCTGGCTCATCCGGTCCATAATGGAATTCGCTGAAAGAAATCAAGAGCGAGCGGTCGATAAGATGAGAGATAATTTTAAACAAAGTATGATAGCTACATAGATACACAGCTGCATGAAGTATTTATCTCAAATTGCTAGAATGGATGCAGTTATTTTAAGAGAGATTGTTTTTAAATCTAGACAATATCCTTCATTCCCTACGGGCTTGGAATCGCCGTGCGGCATATCTTCAATGCACCGAGGGCCGGACATGTGTAACCAACGATTATTAGTGTTGAGATACCTAGGGTTTCCCCAACAGTCCTTGTAACCGCTATATTCTCCATAAGCATCGTTCAAAGAAAATTCCATCAGCATCAAGGATTTAACCGGCGATTCCGCGATAACCAGGAATTTCGCAATAGACACCTAGGCCACGCCTTCAAACTTTCTAATCTGCGATACTACATTAAAATCAGAAGAGCATCCGAAAGCATTCAAATAAAATCCGCATGATCTCTAGCCCTTGTTACTTTGTGATATTCGAATATTGTTTGCGCACCTGTGAAATTAGGCGCCACGGCGTGCCGCCCGCTCTAAGCTAATTGGTAGGTAGTGCCGCAAATTTGCAAATGCCGAGATCCTAATAATCAAGTGCAACACGTGCTTGCTTCTACGTACCGGTGAAGCTTCCCTGAGTAGAGGTCGTTGATAAATTGCAACAACTTTCCAGGTACATGAATGTCGCCATACCGCGGGAAGATGTACATATGTCTGAACGAGTCAATAGCAATCACCGGTAAATCCTTGACCGACTTGCCCAGATGGTGTAAAGGGTGGGCAAATTTCACTCCATCGGCAATGAGGAAATTAATTGAAGTTCGCTGACTTAGTAGTTCAGTCGAGACCAACTGCGTGAACTCAGCCACCGACGCCTTGTCATCTGGATGGTGGAAGAGGATTAGGAACGGCAGTCCTGCAACATACACACAAACAAAAAAAATATATATATTATCAACACACAGATGCACTCCTTGAAAATATGTATAAAGTTTAGCGTATTGGCCTTCTAGCTCATTCGTAAGATTGTTAAGCTGTAATGTACGAAATACACAAAAAAGCAATACGACAATATAGGGGCGTGCATATTATATCTTACGTGCGCGCGTATAGGGACATAGGATGTGGCAAACACTTACCTTCCTCAGTTAGCTCCTCTGCGTTCTCAAAGGTGATTTCGCGTACAAGAGGGACGCACTTTTCCTGCGCCCACTCCTTTAGCCCATTGAAGTCAACAACACTACCGGGATACTCCAGTGACCGAACCGCATCGTACTTGTTTCGTGCCTGTTTAAAACGGATACGATCGCTTGCTTCTCCAGCCTGAGGTTCTCGAACAGCGACGTAGAAGTTGCAGTCGTCGTGAATGTCTGCGGCAAGCCGGCGAAATACCTGCAGAAAGAACACAGATCTTGATCTTTTGTATACAAACGATCCTTACACTATGCTAAGTTTGAGCAGACGAGTGCTTCTGACCGGGTGGCCGTAATGTTTTTTCTCTCACGAAGATATAGCATCTGGAGATTCACAATCAGACAATATCGTGGCTCAAGACATATTTTAGTCGACGGCAGTTTTAAGGTCGAACTCGACAATACCCTTAGTAACACTCTTCCAGTTTTGTCCGGCGCAGCGCAGGGCGTGTCCGTCTACCCGTTACTTTATGCTATCTTTGTCCTTTACACAACAAATACGTCCCACCTGAAGTTAAATATTAATTGAAAGACTACAAGCCATTCTAATTATCCTGGAGTTTTGTGCTCATTTTGAGCTTATCAAGGTATCTGTTTGCATGCACAAATCCTACCCACTACAGCATATTGTATTGTTAGGCTTGCGCTTCTATAAAGCAATATGTCACATTATGAACCACTGTACATACACTTCTTTATATATATATATATATATATATATATATATATATATATCAGAGAAATTATCGTTGAGTTACTTTCGTAAAAGACAATCAATGTTACAACAAGTGCAAATGTTTTTTTGAACAGCTCACTATACAAATGAGTGAAATATGAATAGACAGACATGTACCCACCTCGTATGCAGTACTATTTTTGGCTTGGAAATATCCGACAAGAGCGCTTTTGGCCTCATCAACGTCCTTTGCGAGGGTCAAAGGAGAACTTTCCTTGAGATCGTCTTTGAGAAGCTCACGAATGTATTCGACAATGCCTTCAAGCGATCGTGATTTGCGATATTCCTTTTTCATCGTGGCTCCGTTTCGGACGGTCTTGAGCGTTGGGTACTTAGTTATGTGGAACTTGCCAGCCAGCGAAGCTGCACGCAAAAAAAGAAAATTATATATAAATAAATATATATATATATATATATATATATGCAATCGGAATCTCCCGAGGGTTACTTAAATGCCATTATTATAGCGAATGTCTTTATATATACACATATACATGCAAACGTACCAATTAAATAAAAACGGCTTAGCGTAAACCACGCCCTTGTAGTGGCAAACTCACTAGTTTTCTTTCTCTCTCTATAAATGTATATATCAGTTCAGACATATATATATATATATATATATATATATACGGACCCGAAGGACAAACGAGTGGGGAAGTCCTAGTGAAGGTTCCTCTTGTAGAAAATAAAAACCTCACATTTAAATAGAGCTCAAACGGAAGATTTAACCCGCCTTCCAGGTAAACTATGCCTATATCATACTCAATGAAACGTACTCTGTTGATCGCAGTCGACTTTGGCCAGAAGAACCTTGCCCGGAAATTCAGCATGCATCTTCGTGGCGGGCTTCGTCGAAAATGGGCTGTAGAATTTGTGAGAAGCGACACCAATCTGCATAGAAGTTGATGAATACCACTTCATATTTAGCTGAAACAAATTAAAATCAAAACAAATTATCAACACACAGATGCCCCTCATTTATATTATATATTTGCGTTCGACGTCCGTGCCACAGGCCTTAAGGCCCATTGCGAGCGTCGAGACATGTTTGTACTGAATATATGCTAACTAATTATGTATGAAATATTAAAAAATATATATATTTATATTATCAACACACATATGCACTCCTTTATAATATGTATAAGTTTAGCGTATTGGCCTTCTAGCTCATTCGTAAGATTGTTAAGCTGTAATGTACGAAATACGCTTTACACGTAATCTCCCTGAGAAGGGCCACACAGTAGTATTTCGTGGAAGCGTTGCATGCAGAAGCGCCATGTTCTTATAAAGACACAAAGGAAAAAGAGACTCCTGGCCACTGGGCCACACTAAACCCTTTTAGGTGTTTACTTTACACTGAACTTTACTACGCAGATATTTTTTCTGCCTCATCGGTTTATTCAACGACTGAAAATAGCCGAAGGATATCCGAAAACCGTTTAAGGCGTTCAGTCACATTCGTCAAATTTAATGTTTTTATACTTATAACATGGGTCCTTGCGATTGTACACTTCCTCTGAACATTACAGATACTAGGTCTAGGGATGATTATTTGTCAATTCCTGCCTTAATCATCTGTGTACAGCATGTGAAGCGTAAAAAACCCCAAGGGGTCCCTTATGTCGAAGCACAAGTAATGATATTAATATGACTAACATGAGCCATCTTGCATATACTCTGTTTCAGTGCAATAGATATGATTAATTGATTATGTCCAAGTACAGTCGGCATTTCGGCCTGGAAAATTACGTGCCTTGCCGGGGTCACACCGCAATTAACTGTATACAAAGTGGTAACGAATCTGTCACGGTACCATTCCAAACCGATTTCCCAAAGAACGTTAGAGTCAGACCATCAAGGCGGGGTGATCGTTACTGTCTAAACACAAGCCCGAGGTTCTAGCATACGAGGATATCTGAGAATCTCAGGCTCGCGCCGAATGTCCAGGAAAGCGTACCGCAACTGCGAGAACAAGATAAGTCGCGATGTCTAGACGCCAGACGCTGCCCTTCACAGAAGCAGCTGGTTCGCCAACTAGAAGTGCCCCCAGGCGTAAGTCCGCTTCGATTCTGAAGAAAAAATCCTCCAATAGAATACCAACCAGAGGGCCAGGGAAGGCATCTGAACCTATTGACGATACCGCCCTAAGTGTCGCTCGGTCTATAACGTTGCCTACTACCTGCTTGATTAAAGTAGACAGTTTCGATTCCTCGAGCGGCACGGCTCAATGCGATACGGTGTACAGGTCGTCAAATGGGTTATTGTATACTATAATACAGTCCAAGTCGATCAAATGGCTTGTGGGGCCTGTCTTAACTTACCGATAAGTTGCTCGTAGTTTGAGCTGGTCATCACCGTTGCCTCTCCATTTGTACCCAACACTGCCTGAAGTTAGACAGACAACAGCCGCATTAGTAAATACAACTTCTAGTAATATGTTGGTACATTAATAGTAGTAATAAATTATCTAAATATTAATAAATTAGATATGTTTTACATTGTACCAGAGACCTCTTTTCAGACGATAAACCCTAGTCATATCGCATAAAGCGGCGCGTAGGAAAATGGTTCGAAGTCTCACGTGAATTTTATTAGCAGGTGTACGTAACTCTGCCAGGAGAACAATACGAACCGTCATCGATGGCTCCATGATATGGTTCAGCATGTACCTATTTGGTACCATTCAACCAAACAAGCCGTTTATGTAAACAGGCTCCGATATTCGGGACAATAGATTGCTGGCTCATTAGGTTTTTACAGAGTATATTAGTGTCTCAGCAAATCGCATTTTATCGTAGCATATATCCGAAACGAGTGAATACCAAAACGGCAAGAACTTTTGCACCAACCTATAGATTGCTACTTACAATAATTAGGAGCTAACTTGTATTCCATCCATACTTTGGTTAGTCTGGCGCCTTCCTATCACACTTTATGTTTTGCGTCATAAGCCTGTTTACACCAAGTCGTGTACCAAGCACACCAATAAAATACCATATATCTAGCAACAATTGTAAGAACCGAGTTCAGCTATGGAAACATAAGGACGAATGTTAAGTACAAACGTTTTTTAAAAAGAAAAGCTTAAAATCGTTAAATATAAATTACAATTATATTACTGTACCAACAACCTTCCCAAAAACAAGCTAAGCTTTTAGCACCAAAAATAAGTCTATCCGATGTTGCACTAATGGCCGCTCTATAATAAACGTACCACCTCCCCCCCAAGCCGATGTTGCCTAAATGGCATTACCCTCCGAAACGAGTAAAGACCAAAACGACAAGAACTTTTGCATCAACCTGATAACAGCAACAATATATCATTGCCAATCTAAATGTGGCCTCGGAAAACATACTGAACACCATTCTAGCCATAGACATTGCGTATTTCGACATCATTGTAGGTAACTCGTTATTGAAAGACAGCTGTTTAGACTGCGTGCAAGTTTACCGTTCCTTCGCCTCAACTACTATTAAATGCTAACTATTCAATTAATTTGTTCCAATAGGTATGCGAATGGAAAATAAACGCGCCAGCCTTAAACAACCGCGTTTTGTCCGTCCAGAAAATTATCCTCTAGTTGGCACATGCACGTTATTATACACTCTCTAGCTATATATATATATACACATATATTGTATATATATTTTACAGGGCAAAGGCGCAAGATCCCTTGGATTTATTGAAGTGTAATGCAATATATGCACGTACATCATACCGAGAGGTAAATATGAATGGACCAGAGATCACCTCATTAGTTCATATAAGTTAGGGTCCGTGCTGTCTGATGGATATAGCTTCACATCACATTACGTTAAATGCTTCATATGTTAGCACGCTAACATCTAGATCACATTCAGTGTGAACCCCAAACAGCCGCCAAGAAGCATAAACAAATAACGTAATGATTATCAACTAAATCATCACTATCACCATAAACATCAATCGAAAAAATCGGTCTTGTTTCGTTTCTATAAATAAACATTAGCATTACATCAATTCACGTAGGTCAAAGTAAACATGCCCTGCATACGTTTAACTCCGCGCCTTACGCCTTATATTCTCCATATGGTAGTACATACATAACATTAGGAGCACCATCAGTTTGAACGCCAAGCCGCCTGAGAGCCGGATAAGCAAACGCCGGGCGAACAGCTGCCTCAATTGTCAGCACCAACGTCAGCGTCAGCATTATGATAATCTCTCGGATAAAAGTCCAAGTAGTTCTGTTGCCATAAATAGATATCGATGTGTGCAATGCTGCACAGCCAACGTAAAAAGCTTTGCTCCTTATTCCCTGCGTAATTCTTCGCGACGGCATATGGAGAACGCTTGCTTGGAGCGCTGGACATATTCAGGCAGGCAGCAAACTAGCCTTTACAGAGGCGGCAAGGTCAAAACGGCAAGGCGCCCGAGAAGCCCAATAGCAGAAAAAAAGGCGTGATCCGATAGACTTCCCTCCTCTTGGGTGCGCTCAGCCACCGACGCCGTATGGGCTGAACCACCGTCTTTTAGCCATTGGCTTGAAGACGATATTTAAGCCAATCAGACGACACGGTAGCGCACCGCCTCGAACTCTGATCGGTGCGCTCTGACGATGCCACGCGGAACGGAATTGCGAAATCAATATGGCTAACGGAGTTTGCAATTCAATATTAAAATGCAATCGTAAACGCGCGTCCGCCTTAATTTGGCTTTGTGAAATTCAAATAGTTCCTCGCGGCGCTCCAACAACAACTGTGTGCTCAATTGATTAGTTTTTTTCTTTTAATTACTATCCACGAGTGCATTTGTCGTGTATTTTGTTGCCTTTAGGAAAGGAGTCAATTATCTACTATGCGCATAGGTTTACGATGCTGTATGTATATATATATATATATATATATATATCTGACATACCCATTGAATCGGTCGGAATGCCCCTGCTGTTTACCCACTAAACAAACAAATACAGATTTGTTCTTCCTAACACCAGGAGCGGCTCGCACATATTACGGTTCTAAAGCACTACAAAAGCGTTTAGAAATTGTCGGTGTCACTTCGTGTTTAAAGTTTTCGTGTAACAGCTGTGTAACAATAGGGTTGCCCTTCAGAGATAAAAAAAACCTACCTTAGGAGGGTGAAAACCCATTAAAATGTTGGGCTCAGCAAAGCTATTATCCGCGAGCCTTGTAACACATCTTAGAGATGCTGGTTATGCAAGCAGAATAAAATACAAAAAAAAGTTGAACAAACAAACCGAAGTAGTAAAGTTTTCGGATAGTGGTTTACTATGTGCTACTTCGGAAAAGCCAGACTAAAGAATTCTTAGAGAGCAGAAGAGGTGTGACAACGCGCGGTTAACCCTTGATGACATGAGACTCCTTCGGGTGCATCTTCACAACCAAATCAAACCGTTAGAAAATTTAGTCTAAAAGTGAACATATAACAAAATACTTATGGTAGGTGCAACACAAATTGCTTCTCACTGGATAGGGTTCTAGTATATATGCATATATATATAGTAGCGGCAGTAAACGCCAAAGTTATTAGGCGTGTATGCCAATGCTGCACACCTCCATGAACGTCATTAGCCTACTAACAAAAGACTACGAGTAGATTTTGAGTGATGAAATATTAATTAACAACATAACACAAGCAAACACAAAATTAGAAAAAAAACGCTATATAAATAAAAAAAATTATTGTGATGATAGTCTGAAGCGTCAAGTTGAGCGCCGAGCAGTACGATAAAGTTATCGCCTCACCGTCGCTAACAACGAGAGCTAATAACAGGCATGGACTAATAGGCATGTCACGATTATATTAGTTTTAATGGTAAAAGCCTGCTGCTTATATTGCTGCCGCGCAGATACTGCTATATATATATATATATATATATATATATATATATATATATATTTATAAAGAAGCATGCTGAGGCTTAGAATCAACCTACAACCGGCACGCTTCGTGTTGGCGGCTGTAGGTCGACGACCTGAACCCATACATACACACATACATCAAGAAATAGGACCTAGTCCAAAATCAACTACAATTCCGTAGAAAACTAAACGCACTCAGGCTTTTCAGGCTCACAGACAGCACTGTGTTTAGCGCATGCCAGGACGCGCGCCAGCCGAGTGCACTAGCTAGAGATCTAAACGCGCATAGCACAAACACACGGGGTAAAAAGTTGACTTATTGCTTTCTAATACCTGGCCCGGAGTCAACTAAACTTAAGATACGGACGGTGTGTCCTCGAGGTTCCCAACCAAGCTAAGGCCAAGTCATCTTGGCTTTTCGACTGGACAAAACTCGGCTTCATGTCGAGATTATTTCAACATTTATGATACATGACAGAGCATTGTCTGCGGTACGGCTACTAACTTGCGGAGAACGACAGCGGCGGACATATCAAGGGTAGAGTATATCTCAGAAGAAGGAAACCCTTCTCGAATCTACAAATGTGCATCATTGACTCACATACGCGAGCTACCGGACGTGGATTTCTCCCATTCCTCCTCTGTGCTCTGCGTTAGTGTGCGTCCACAAAATTTGATTGACACTCTAGACAAGCGGACAGATGGCATTGTAGCGACGCTCTCGAACACGAACAGAGATCAGCATCTCGTGATCTATCGGCCTCGATCGGCAAGCAGGGCCGCCCTTAGTTGGCTCTTTGACGTTCGGTAGACCTTAGGTGAACTGCCCACTGCCGTAACAATGTGGGTATGCACAGAATACGCATACGAAAATAAACCCGCAAATACACACACACACAAACTCAAGCGCATACACGCAAATGGCTGAGGCCATGACAATGCCGATACGTCAATTTTAACTTGAAAGCCTACACGAGTCCATCATACCCACGATTGGTACTACCAGCAAAGCAATCATTCAATCATCGAAAACATATCGCAAATGCACACAAATGTGTTGCTAACAACAAAGCCAACTCGACAAAAAGAACAGCTGTGTAATGGATATATATATATATTTCTACCTACAGAAAAAACAAATATTCGAAAAAAGTGCAAATTAACTTAGTTACAAAAAAATTGTCTCCTTCAATGACCCCATACTAAAAACGATTCAATGTGGTAAAAGTTGTTCGCCTCCGCAGTACAGCAAATGCAATGCGGAATCATGCACCTCCTTCAAAGAAGTGTAGTTTTCCGTATAATATTTTAGGCAAGCAGCAACAACCTGGATAGGACAAGCAGAGCAAATATGGCTCAAGTCGTTCATTTGTAGGCTAGGTTAACTCACGTAAACTCGCGTGTTATTCTTATGGAACACACAATTTTTACTTTTGGCGTTTTATAAGTTGGCGACGCGGTCAACCTTCATTCAACTCGCTTGAGTTATCGTCAATAGATACGAGTCCGTTTCAGACTCTGACGTTCGAGGTGGACAACGGGGTTAATATTCCATCCACCGGCAGACCGTATAACATTAGTGTGGTGAAGTGCGTCCGTCTGCTGGTGTCAGTCAGCATATAAGAAATCACTTTCAACCCTCAGAAAGGTCTTGCAAGTTTGTTGATCAATTGAGGGATTAACTCAACCCTATATAAAGTCTTGCAATAAGCTTTCAGGTCGTGGTCATCTTAGCTGTATCCTTCGGCGTGGAACGTTCTGCTTTGACATCGAAGGTCTTACGGGCCTTGCCTTAAAGTCTCTGCGCTGCAAAACAAAAATCATCTCCAGCAGATGCGTCCGGTAACAAAAGCGTCTTGAAGATGGCGACGACATTGTGATAAACTTCAACTTTGGTACCTTTTCAGAACTCGTACAGGACCGAAACACGCTCCAAAAAACAAACAGGCAATGCATACATAGCAGGAGCTTTGATGCAAAAACTAACATAAATCAACATGCATAAACCAAAATAAACTCCTATTCTTCACGTTCTAAATCAAGGTATTAGAAATAACCTTTGGTCCTATGCTATTTTGCTTAACGAGTGACCCATATATATATATATATATATATATGACCCGATATTATATCAAATTACGGGCGTAACTAGTCTTGTACTAATACTACATTCCTATGCTGGCCACAAATATCTGTAGTGGTCAAATTCGCAGAACGTACGTATGATATTTCCCAAGCAAACGATAGCGCGTGTGTCTGAATGCGTTTGATTTCTACAGGTCCGCCAGGTTTTTACACACCTCAGAACCCCATTATCGCGCTATGTGTATTGCGCGACATGAGACAAACTAGATAGTCAAAATGAGGCTCTGTTTTCGTTCTAAATTCGGCGGCCAACACTAATTGAAGTCACTGAGAGTAGTTTTACCAGTATGCAGATGTTTAGAGCAACGAATTTGTAACGTTGACCTTACGTCATTTTGGCCAATTTCTGCCTGCAGCTTCGTTGATCGACGAATGGATTGATTTGATATTTGCTCGACATGTATCGGTAGATGTCGATAAAAACACGCAATCATGCAAGGAAGTTGTTTTTAATTCTAGACTATCCTCCGTCCCCTACGAGCCTAGAATTCGCCGCTACCGCCGTGAGGCATATCAATTCAATGAGACACCGAACGCCGGACATGTGGAGATATCTAGGTTTGTTTGTGTCCCCCAAAGTACCTGTGACTGCAGCATGGCCGCATGACTCTCTACTATGATTATTATGGGCCATGGTGAGTGCTTTATCACCTATTCTGAATGAGCATCGAAATTTCAAAGTCAACAACGGCGATCAAACAGAGCAACACGCCGGTAGATGATCGGTACCGTAGCTGACGGGAGAACGTAGCATCTCGTCCAGAGGGAGAGGAGACTAACCCACATATGGGAAGCATAGCGCCAAAACGTGGCAGTAGAACGTCAAACGGACTCACGAGTTAGTCACGAATTGTGGCAGTTGGCAGCTACCAGAATAGAAAGTTAAAACAATGATCGGGCTAGGTAGGAAACATCACCCATCGCCAAGAGATGCCAACGTAAAGTGCCCTGCCGCATTCGACCAATGAGCGAATGATCCATCTGGATTGACGATCATCTGGATCACTGCAGTGCCGGTGAATCTGCCGGTCGACTGAACCTGAATCCCTCGAAAATGTTTTCTATCACGCCGTGTATCACGCTACCACAGCACAGATCCACACACCAACAGGGTGGGAGCCAATTTACGGCAAATAAGAGTACAGGATAGGGTAGTTTCTATATACCGCTCTATATCTTCGCTCATCTTATCTACAACCGCAAGCCACACACAATGCACGTTGTAAGAAAAACACCGCGTCGACGAAAGAGCACGCGTTGTGTTTGTGCCGGGATCGGGCTGCCGGCGATTGGCGACTCCTACAATATTCTCCGTCCGAGTCGCCGGCCATGTTCGCCACTGTGAGGCGTCGACAACGATATAGGCAGACAGATAGATCTATATATCGACAAGAAGATGGCTAGATATATGGATAAATATATAAAGAGATAGATCAGATAGCTAGATGTATATATAGATAGATAGATGTATCAGATCGCTAGATATATATGGATATACTTAGAATCATTATATCAATGTGAATACGTGAATACCAGAATGAATCTAACTGGTCGCCGATCTATGTGAGGGTGGCCACTTTGTTAAACTGCTACATGTCACCAAGCATCAATCCCGCTTACCTTTAGCACAAAGAACAGCGTCAGCATGAAATCGGCCTGCATCTCTGGTCTCCGGGGTGTCCCGCGGCTGCCAGCCACGGCTTGTACAGGCTTTCCTTTTGTTGTTGGCGGATTGTTGCAGCTGTTTCTGTTGTTGGTTATTTCTGCTTCTCCTGTTGTTGTTGTTGTTGTTGATGCTGTCGTCTTTATTGTTGTTGTTGTTGACGTTGTTGTCGAACTCCTACGATCGTTGGTTTATTTGTCGGTAAACTACTGAAGAAGAAGGCAGCGCCGTTCGACTTCGGGCGGCTCTCCTGACTAAACACTCTCACAAGAAAAACAACTACAGTAACAATACAACAACATCAACAACAAATTATAAGACAAGCACATACCTCACACAACAAACACATATCGGTAGAATCACCAGTCGGTAAACTCAATCACACAAGCTCACACAACTAATCACTGTCGCTGAACAAATGTGCCGATAAGAGAAGAAGAAAAACATGAAGTAGGCTGAAACACACAACACTTTCACCACCACCACCACCATAATCACCGCAGTAACTGTCAAAAGACTAATAATAATAATAATAATAATAATAATAATAATATTACATATTTTTACAAGTAATAAGATTAATAATAATATTACGTATTATTACTTAGATTCTTTTTTTTGCTACTCTGGTACTGCCGAAACGACAGCCGTCACCGGCTGCACTCACGTTAACCAGTTAGTGAGTAGCTGTTTACACATTTAGCTAACACCATTCGTATATATATATATATATATATATATATATATACATATATATATATATATATATATATATATATATATATATATATATATATGCATATATATGCATATCTATAATCCTAACCGTGTCATGGTGAGCGTACGTGGTTCGTTACCTCGTCTAGCTTTTCTACCACTGCGGCTTGTTGTTGTTCTTGTATAGACTGACAGCGATCCAGCAGCACTTGTTCCAGCAGCGGAGACAGGCGGCTGCATGTAAACGCTGGAACACCAACACCACCACCACCACCACCAACACCACCAAAGGCACCAAAAGCACCAATACCAGCAGTAGAATCAAGCGGGGAGCCCCGATAACAGCGCTGGAGGATCCAGCAGCGATAGACCGGTCGACGGAACAGCCAATCAGTCAGACAGTCAGTCCGGCTGTGTCTATCTGTCTGTCTGTGTTCGTTCGGTCGTTCGACGTGTCCAAAGCGAGCTCCCAAAGCCCAACGCGCCGCTGTTGTCTGTCTGTCCGTCCTTCCGTCCGTTTGTCCGCTGTTTGTCCGCCTGTTTGTCCGCCTGTTTGTCTGTCTGTTTGTTTGTGTAACAACTAGTGTCTATAGTTTTGTTGCTGTTGTCGCTTTGTTTGCTGTTGCTGTTGCTGCTGCTGCTGCTGTTGATTGTTTCTTTGACTGCGGCTGCTGCCAAAATGTGGTGGTTGGTGGTGGCTATTGGTGGACGATGGGCAACGGCGTCAACTCGACACTGACAGCAACAACAACAACAACAGCAACAACAACAGAGAGAGAGAGAGAGAGAGGAGGGAGCACCACCGCCGCAAGCGACGATCTTTTCTGCTGTGGCTGTTGTTGTTGTTGATACGAATGTTCTTATGATTGTTGTTGTTGTTGCTGGTGTTGTTTTCGTTCCACTGTCATCACACACCGGTTCAGTTCACCACACTAACCGGGCGCGTTGTGGTGGCCACACTGCTACAGCAGTCACCGATGCGGATATTATTGTTGTTATTGTTGTCGTTGCTGTTTTGTTACTGTTCGATTGTTGTTGTTCTTTCTGTTACTGTTTGGCGGAATGTTGTGTAATATCCATCGCTGCTAAATACTAATGTTGCTGCTTCTGCTACTATTGCTGGTGGAGGCCGCGGTTGCCGGTAGTTGTGGTGGTGATAAATAAGTAGACGGGGAGGAAGAAAGAGCTTTATGCTTGTTGCAAGCACAGAAAAATAACACCAGCCGTGAGAGGCAATCACGTAGTTAGACAGAGCAAATGATTCCTTTTTCTCTCTCTCTCTCTCTTTCTCGAGGTTGAACTATTTCAGTCGAACGACAAATTCGACCAAATTAGTTCAAACTCGCGACTACACCACAAATCACGTTTACTTTGACTAACTATTCGCTTTTATACTGCGGCTTTTGTGTTGCAGCAGGCACTGTTACTGTAGATAATACTGCTGCTCTACTAACCTCACCGACTCAAACACACTTCAGTCACACTTCAGTCACAATGACAGCTGGACGCCCGCCAAACTGCGCTCGATCGGTCGGTCGGTAGAGAACCACGTCCATGCGGCAGACTTCGGCAAACAACAAACTAAGACACAAGAGTCTATGTCTGCCTATGTCTATCTATGTATCAATCTATTTGTCTGTTTGTATAGCCTTCTGGATACAGTGTCTGCTGTACAGTCGAGACGAGTCGGCACAGTCTCTTCTTCTCCTCACTCCTCACCCTTTCCTGTCTTGCTTATTCGATATGATGAGTACCGTCCTACAAAGCGACACTTACAGACTACTATTCACTCGCCTGGCCTGGCTGACCGGGCTGGACTAGACCAGGACTGGACTAGACTGGACCAGGACTAGACTGGACCAAGACTGGACTGAACTGGACTGGCGGACTACAACCTACAATGACAACAAACCACACAGAGAGTCATGGCTAGCAAAAGACAGGCATACACACAGATGTCTGCGCCGACGACAACCACAGCATCATCATCACCATTATCAGCAACAGCAGCAGCAACAATAATAAAAACAATAACAATTATAAACACAAACATAAATCATCAACAGCAGCGGCGGCGGCGCTCAGGCTCACCAGGCTCACATGAAAATTCCTCTCTAGGATTCATTAGACGATCATCGCAAAAGCAAATCATGCCAAGTTTGTTCTCCTTCTGCATCGTCTCGGTCTCGTTGTTGTTCAAGAGCTGATTGTCCGTTAATTAATTAATAATAAACACAGTAATTGGTTCAGCGCAAATTAGTTAAGTAAGTAGAGTTAGGTTACTCAGTCTGTATTAATGTCAATAGAATATGTGTTTTTCGGTGGCGCGTTAACAAAAAAACAATCTCAATGCTTCTGCTGCAAGTGCAACCTGCGACCGCGTGAATTAAACCAAACGCCGCGGGTATCGTTCCCGTGCAGGCTGCACTATAACAATTGTATTATTTATTATCAGCTATATATGCTTCTCTGTTTTGTCTGTCTGTGAATTGTGGCGTTCGAATTTGAACGTATATTTCGTCGTCGTCGGCAAGTAAAATACGGCCGCCAAAACACGTGACACAGATACCGCTACGACTCACGCAAGCATAGCAGACGACACCCGCGCGACCGGCATGGCCAACTTCTCACGCGTCGAACAGGCGACTTTTTCCACCAAACTTTGTCTGAATTGAATCGAATTTTCTCTCGCCTTCGTCGTTCCATGATCCAAGTAAGCGTCACGATTACGAATTCGTTTTGTCGATCACCATCATCATCATCATCATCGCCGGACAGAAGCTACAAGGTGCGTTCGCTAAGAGGGCGATGGCCTGCTGAACCTCATCAGCCTATTGAGTACTACCAGAAACCCGTAGAACGAAACACTGCAAAAGTAGGTTTTTTGCTATTAACCATTTCTCGGTATTACGGAAATAATGCCCAACCGCTCGGTTCGGCAATACGCACTTTACAAGTGAAGAGCCATCTATGCTGATTTTAGGATAGGCATGCAAAAACGAGTGTGCGGAGAAGGTAGCCAATTTTTGCACTCACCCTAACGTTAACTTTACGCTTCGTGGATTTTGTTAACGAGTACTGTTATATATATATATATATATATATATATATATATATATATATATATATATATATATATATATTTATTTATTTATATATATCTGTAAAAAGTGTGGATTTTCATAACCCCAAGGAGGTATCCGTGCCAAATGTGGGAAATCAGAGAAGAGTGCAAGAGATTACTGCTCGAAGATATCCTCATAAACAGCTTGACCTAGTAGTGCTGGTGGTAAAGTTCATATGTCTGCAATAAGACGTGTTAACTGTTAGATATACATAATAAGCGTATGGTGTTATTATAGCACAAAATTATCTAACAATCTATTAATAGTGTGTTTCTCGCAGTGGTGGCGCAATGCTGTAGTCGGTTACGCTTGAACAAAATAAAACAGTTGAAAAGCGTATTTACAACGTGTGAATGCATATTAAAGCGAACCGTAAGCGAAATAGTGCGCGAAAGCGAGGCCAGAAATCGAAGGACACACAGTTATAGAAACCACGGGGGTCGCTTGCAAAGGCGTCACTTATTCAAAATATATTTTTATTTATATTTATATTTATATTTGTATTTATATTTATATACATGTAAAGGCCTCACTGTTGAAATTAAATGCACACGTAGGTATTATAAATATTTACGGAATATCACGAAGAGTTAACCGAAGCTGAAGTCTCGTTCTGTCTGGCCGCTGAATTATATTTGCATCAAGACTCCATCAAGGTTCACACCTGTACTTATGCACTTATGCATAATAGGCGCTGCTGGTATTGTTGTGTTATTGTGTGTATTACAGCCGACACATGTAAATGTACGATACTGTACTAAGCAGACGGGTTCAACTAATACTTGTTGAGCCACCGTCAATTGCCTGAACAGACTATGCAATGTTACGCAGCGTTACGTTACAACAGCTTCAAGCTGCGCCTACATTGTCGTAGGATATATGGACGTATCTTGTGCCAGAGTCACCGGCTACGCCCGGTGACTAATTCGATCGACTTGATGATATTTGTTCGCCTCGTCGACATCAAGACAATCTAAGCAGGTCTTGATGTCAGGTCAGCTTTGATTCGTTAGTAGTAGGGCATCTATTTTATTGGGTCTACAAAAAAGTTTTTTTCCGGTTTTTTAATGATTCTCTACTGACAAAACGAAAAAAAAACGTTTTTGCGTCAGTCGGAGTTTTTGCGTCAGAGGCTGTCGTTCGACATTCAACGAGGAAACGCAGCATCTGTTCGGGGCACATTGTTGAATGTTGGGCTAATCCCGGGTTAGATAACCCGCAACCACACGTTAACGCGGGCGACAATTATTCACTCCAAAGTGCTAGCATAAAATGTCATTTAATAAAAAGGCTGTCGCCCGACATTCAACGAGGAAACGCAGCATCTGTTCGGGGCACATTGTTGAATGTTGGGCTAATCCCGGCTTAGATAACCCGTAACCACACGCTAACGCGAGCGACAATTGTTCACTCCAAAGTGTTAACATAAAAAGTCATTGAATAAAATTTATATAAAAACAAATTTGTAGCCCTATATCATCGTTGCCTTGCGGCGCCTCTCGGCTGTCGCGCGGATCAAACAATAGAGGGCGTTGCGTTCGCGCTCGCTGCCGCCTCTGCCGCCGCAAGAAGAGGGGCGCTTATACAATAGTTGCAGAGGCTGCAGAGAGAACAGAAACATCATTAGCAGCAGGTTTCAATCAGCTGATTGAAAAGTGGCTCGCTTACATTATTACAGCGGCGTTTGCCTGCCAAGCTCATCGCTGCCACGGCTATGGATGGACACAACTTACGGCCGCAACGCCGACTATCTAAGGTCTAGTTAGTTACGGTGCTGATGACGGCATCCGAGCCATCAGCCGTAGAGCAGCAGTAGAGAGACGCACTTCTTTTCGTTGATTGATTGATTGATTGGATGTACATACAGTAAGTAGCATGAGACCAGTGAAGTTAGTGGTGCTGTGAGTGAACGAATGCAAAATGAATCATTGCGGATGTGGTTGTCTAGATCGTATATCGATTCTAGCGAGCGCGAGAAAGAGAGTTTCGTTTTCAACAGGCGTCACAGGACGACACCAGCGGAGTGTCAACGAAAAGACAGCAAAACTGACAGTGACTGTTATTGTTGTTGCTGTTTTTTTGTTTTTGTTGTTGCCACCGCTGCTGTTGTTGTTTGTGATCGTGAACCGATTAACCGGAATTTGTCTCTGAAATGTGAAAAAAAAGAGATACAGTGACTGAATGAAAGTGTAAAACCCAACGGATCGAAAAAGCAGAAACTGAGGTAGGTGGCTATCGAACATCATACCCAATCACATACATACCAACTCAACCACCACAAAACACATATAACACAATAGCTCAACAACGTCAAGCTGAATGTCATCAAGGGAACCACAATGATTGCCTTTGGTGACGAAAATGAGGTTGTTCCCATTTTAGTTGTAGTTTTCGAATGAGCCAGTTTAGACAACGCTGCATACTGTGAGTGCTTAGAGAGAAACACGTATGTCGCATCTTTATTCTTCGTTGCCCTATTTCGCTATGTTTTTGCCTTCGTCTCTATCTTATGTTTTTTTTTGGTCTCAGATTGGAAATTGGAATTGACGTCCCTTCAGAAAGTGTTCGTTGCTTGTGATTGTGGCCTCATTCTCCGAAGTTCCGCAAACTGTATCCCACTTCATATGATCTGTCGCACAGTCAAGTCCTAGCTTTATGATCCAACATTTTTCGACCTAATCATGAGTGTGGCTATGGTCGTCACACAATAATCCTTGTTTGTGATCGTCGATACTACAGAAATAGCATCGGTGCAACTGGATGCATTGGGATCTGGAAGGTGTCGAACTGAAGAAATCTCCTTTCTTTACGCTGTCATTATATGCCTTAATAGTCTGGCTCTTCTGATACCCCTTTACGTGATCGTCTCTTTTTTGGTTTGATACTGTTTACTGCATGGAAAATATGACTGTGTTTTCTCAATTGTATGTGTGTTGCTCTACTAAACTTCTAGCTAAGTCAGTTATTCGTTTGCTTTTGGTGCATTGCCATTATGCTTTGCTTTGATTGCAGGCGTTTTGTTTAGACACTATTCCGCCGCATTGCGGAGACCGAATCCGTTGTTGTTGGTCTAGGAAAGAAGCGTTGTATGCAAGGCTAACCTGTTATATATATATATCTTTGTGTGTATATGTGTGATATAGGCGAACATACTGCGAAGCATCTTCCTTTGGTTATCCGCGCGGTGCCTAGAGGCGGGCAAACGACATGACGATGAAGGCGGCCTCTTCGGGAACGTGGCTGAATCCCCGATCTCGTGCATATTCTTCGCAGAGTTCGATCCAAAGGTTGGACCGAAAATCACATTTCAGTACCCAGAAAACTACGTGCAGAAAGGAGCCTTTGACTTGTTAAAGGTCTACTTGATTCCCAAGGAGGAGTTGCAGCACAAGCTTATCACCATTAACATGTGCTCCATGAAGATCCTCGGGTTTCCCGCTGGAATTAGGATGATAAGTACGTGTACAGCATATGCACCCGCATTATATAATATATATATATATATATATATATATTATATATATATATATATATATAACTGAGATGTGTACATATATAATATGGGCTCATTATTCATTCATATCATATGGTTATAAACATGTAGGATGATCTTTACGGATCACAAATTCAATAATCTTTTCGGAGCTATAAGGCTTCAGTTCTATATATTTGTGGTTTATATGACCAATGGATGATTGACGAGAGAAGGTCGGTTGCAGAACACAAGGAGCGTTTGCCTACCGCATGCATATAAGACTTGTTTCTGGTTGCTTTTATGCTATTTTGAACGCCTGACGCGTCCCTATTACGTATCCTAACCACCGTGCACATATG